>CAKNEU010000222.1:0-39302 GCA_930272665.1 Mariannaea elegans | reverse complement strand
CACTCGCTTATTTGTTGCACTCGCTTATTTGTTGCACTCGCTTATTTGTTGCACTCGCTTATTTGTTGCACTCGCTTATTTGTTGCACTCGCTTGTGGAGTACGTTATGTATAATTTATATACTATACTTCCTTTTCTATAGGTATTTGCTAGTATATTACTTTTATAGCTTAAAGCTTTATTTTTAAAATTGAAAATACTAATGTCTTTTACTCTACTTAGCTACTTTAATTACAGCCCTACATAACCTAATCCTAGCGATTAATACCCAAACATACTGAGTTTTGGAGGTTCCTATTATGCAGTGCCTGCCGGTCATATATACTCATCTCTCCCCAACTCCTTTTGCCCTTTAAGCACTGTGATTTCTTTTACTTATCGCAGCCTATACGTAGGGCATGTTGAATCAATCTACACGATCAACGCTCAGTCCAAAGAGACAGAGTAATCAGGATCAGTTAATCAAATTAAGGATATTCTCATTGTAGAGATTGACAGGTTTTTGGCTCAGGCGTAAGGGTTAGTGCGACCAGGGTGGATACAGGAGGGGAACGGTAGGTATTCGCTGATGGAAAGGTAGGTTCTCGTATATTGTAAGACTTCAACTTGGCGAGCGTTCCTCCGGCGCTCGCCCAACTGCTAGATAATACCGCCCCCTGAGACCCATAGGGTCACGTGAGGTCAGCTTCCCGTCTAATCGGGGAGCCGTTGGCGAAGGCTTGCTGGCCTCCGGCAAGGTGGGGCTATTCCTTACATCAGGAAATGTAGAACCTGAATCACATAATTAACATGTTATTGAATTATGGACTTGGAGATGAGATCAAACTATTTCTCCAAAAAGTCTAAGTACCGAAACCATGTCGCAAATAAGTTTACTACGCCCAAATCAAGAGATGGAGACCTTTGAATGCTATCTGCCTGCTTAACGTGTGTAAGCATTTATCTCAACATCGACTATCCAATAAATCTCTTAGAAGGATTGTGTAGAGTTAATAATAAACAGAGGCTCCTATTCTCATGGATATCCCAGATAGCCGTCCCTAGTTCTTGTGCTATCATCAGAGTATAGTTTTGAATTGTCTATCTTTCATAAATCTTCAGTTCTCTTCTAACCTAAGAATAGTAGGACCCGAAAAATGGTAAGGCTTTGCACTCTATGCCACTACGTTGTAATTACAAGGTCTTTTGTAGGCGGCAGACAAGAGTTTAATCTCTCTTTTTCACTCTGAGCTGCAGTCTTCCTCCTTTAATCCGATGGTCTAACTGTTTCTACACCTTCACACAGATCATTCCACTTCGATATAATACATTTTGATAGAGATTTTAAGACCTCGCCTTCAGCACATATTTCGAGCAGCATGAAACGATAAAAGGTTCTCTGGTTTTAGAAGCTCTCTAAACTAGACATCCCCGTTCTACATAGCACCTCTTGAATTTCACAGGTGTTCATTGAGAGGGACCGGACCAAGTGGGTGCGCTTCTTCCTTGTAATTTTCGAGCATATGCTTCTCCTACCACACAACACTTTCACCAACTTAACCTTACTCGGCAATGGGACAAAAGTCGTAGTTGCCGTTAATGTTGTTGCCCCACCAGGCTGGAAAAGGTTTTGCTGGGCCGCCAGCACCGAAAACAGCAAACGAGAGGATGAAGAGCGCTAATAGACTAGCACCGTCAAATGCGCCAGTTACAAGGTATGAGTAGTCCTTAAAGATGCGGGGCCGGTAATTTCGGAGGTAGAACTGAGTAAAGAAACCGGCAAGGACCTGGCTCCAAATGACGCAGGTCTGGCTTGCGTTGTAAGGTATAAACCCAGCGTATTGTATAAGCTGTGGTAAATTGAGATCATAGAGAGAAAAGCCTCTGATCTTGGGAACAAACTAGTAATATATCTTATTAGTTGAAATTGTGATATCGGAAATATAGAACATAGTTACTCACGTAAGCGAAGATACGGTGGATGACAACGACGCCGCCGCCAAAGGCCAGACCTATAGGTACTAGCTCATACTTGCCACCAATCTTGTACAGATAGCCTGCCAAAGCCCATGAGGTCGCGTTTGTATTGTACGACTGCATGGTGGCCCCACTCCAGGAGTTGTTGCCGTTACCATTAGCTAGGAGTGCTCGGTTGCTTTTCACAATGGAGATCATGACAGCATAGTTAACGAAGCCACCTAAGACGGTGCCGTAACACTGAGTCAGGAACATGGCGCGAGGGGGGATCTTGACTATACGAATGGGTCAGCAGAAGTCCAGGGGTTAGCGTTGAATTCAAAGGTACTCACGATATTCGCCCATCTTCAGGTCGTTAGACAAATTCACCACGTTCGAGATAACATTATGGGACCATGCCGCAAAATACATGTTACCGACGGGGCGCCCAGGAAGCATGAGGCCGGCCAACATCTTTGATAGATTGTTGGTAGCAATACCGTTTCCATAGCGAGAATAGAGTATTGTACTCTGTGCGGGGTTAGGAATTCGCTCAATCAGTAATAAGGATGATGAGTATGGAGGACGTACGAAGGGTGCAATAAAAATTCCAACCAATAGCGACACCACATAAGCCCAGGCCGGAAGCGTGATATTCTCCTTGAGGACTACAACAAGGCCCAAAACGAAGCTTACGACAAGAACTGCAATGTACCACCACGTGGGCGTTTCCTTATAGTGCTTGGCCATGTGCTCGTGGTGTCGATCATCATATCTGCCCTCTCTGGCGCTCTTAAAAGCCCGGACAATATCCCCACCCCAAAAGATGATAACGTGTATAACTAAAGCGCCAATCTAAAACACAGTCAGCTTATGAAATTTGGTACACAATCCATTACTCACAGCAGCATTAGCCATGAACATAGCAAACGCAAACGTCCCAGTCAGTCTGGGGATACCATACTCGGCTAAAGCCTCCTTGTTAAGCACGCCACCTTCAAAGACATCCCCAATTGGGTATGCGGTGCCATTGGCCAATCGAAGGCTCGTTGACATGAATGGAAGGGATTTCGAGCTCCAAGCATTAGTGTAATAAATGCCGAGCATGGCGATGTAGCAGATAAAGTACCCCGCAGCCGCATGAGCTTGCAACACTAGAGGAAGAGCGGTGTTCATGGAGGTGATCTGTGCAAGTCAGCTCTGTTGCCCCGACCGAACATGGACATTCTTACATATTGCCAGTCGAATGACAGATTAAAGATTCCAAGTCCCTCATTGTTTGTCGCCCCGCCAAAAAGATTTGTAAGTACGGCTGCCTTGCTGCCAGTGGCTTTCATTGAAGCTAAGCACTTGAGTGGTTTTAAGTTAGTAAGCCCTGACGACTAATAGCCCAGGAAAAGGTATTGTGAACGTACGGGGACGGAGACAGAGTTGAGCCATGGGAAGATGTACGCAGGGAAGAACTCGTAGAGGAACATGCAGGTAAAGCTGTACCAAAAGTATCGGAGCGGCTTCGAATTCTTCAGGTTCTGCCAGTGGAGCCCCTGTAGAGTCTTGACTGTCGGAAGAGTACTCCAGTAGACGGCATCAACATGCCAGACGGCAATTGGTCTGATCAAACCGCAGAGACCATAACCAAATAATCCAATCGAGATGACAGCTAAGATAATAGTAGCCGCGCTTAGAGGGAGATCGTAGAATAGGTCTTGTGCCGCAAACACCATGATACTACCAGAAGCGTTGGAGGCAGACGTGGCTGTGATTGAGCAAATCGCGTGCTCCTTCAAATTCCACGGTCCAGGATTGAGAAACTTTAGGAACTTGATCCACGCGGGACATTTTCCCTGTCCTCCTTGTTGCTTCCATCGAGCCTCGAATCGATCGCCGCGGGGGAGGAAGGCGGCCCAAGCTTTACCGAGAAAGTAGGCGATCAGGACGATGAACGTTCCAGAAATGGTAACCAAGGTCGGTTTAAACTGCCTTTATGTTAGTCCTAGGAGTAAACACCAAGCAGCGTCGGCTTGCCCACCGTGTAGATTTGGGTCATGACGGCCTGGAAACCCGCGAGGATAGTAGCTAAGAAGAGACTTCGAAAGGTCAACGCAGCACCACCATCGTCACGGAGAGGTAGCAAGTGTTTAGCTGCATCCGCCCCAGTGATGATAATGTGTTCTTTGCCGCCGTTTTCGCTCTCTTCGTCAAGGTAATCATGCCTTTGGGTTTGCGTAGCGTCTACGACGGGAATGGTTTTCTCGTCCATGGCTTCGTGACTGGGTATGGAGGAAACATTACTGTCTCCTAAATGAGTTTCCCCAGCGACAGCTGACTCGGAAACAGAGACTGCCATGTCTCACAATAATCAACGGCACCTGTCACAGAAGGCAAAAGAGCAAAACTGTCGAAGTGACCGGTATGAGTGTCAACTCTCCTGGACATGTCAAGACGGGCTCTCTTATATAACTTCTCACAGGACGAGAAAAGATTTACACATACGTGCAATTATCCTCATCCTGAAAACGGCGCTCCAATTCGTGGCATGACATGCTATGGAATTCGCCATCGTATGCTTCTGCTTCAATCGCAAATTTGGCAATCCGTCCATAGCAGCCAAACTTAGATGATGGGAATATTACGGAGATTCTGAGTCCTTCCTATTTCGTTAACTACAAACGCGACCAGCAAATCATGTACGACGTACGGCCCTTTGGACACTTGTTTGAGCCTCTTGTTTTGAGCCAGCCTTTGTCTCCTTCCGCTTTTGGTCTAGCTTCAAAACTCACCATCGACCTTGCAACTGACACCATTCAACCAGGCAAGGTACCTTTGTCTACTCACACAAGCGACTCGTGCCGATTGAGCCGGGTTTCATCTATTTTCCTGAATAAGTAGGGTTTTTTGACAGGAGCTACGTGCGTTATCCCAATACAACAAGAACTTTTGTTTCGGGGACGCGGTATCAAAGGGACCTTTCTCGCGCAAGACAATCGATGAACCATGTGATGAGAACAACATTTTCCTCGGAATTGCGACATTCTACACACCTGTTTCGTCGGTTAATCATTTCTCTCTAAGCGGTAGTGAATGATGAAATCCTCTGGTTATATTTAGGATGAAATCTGGACAGGAATTTTTCGATTGGGGTAGTGTTCAACATGTTAAACGGGATAGAAAATGATATTAATATCACGGAGGATGGAAATAATATTTGGCAATTTTTAAGACTGTAAAGTTCAGCACAACCATAGTTGAATCCGATAAATCTCCAATCCAGTACGTTAGAGCTACAAAAAAAAAAAAGGCCAGCCAATGGTAATGTTATATACATGGGGGGGTCTAGCTTAATTGGAATAGTTCTATAGCCTAAATACGCGGATACGGTTAGTCCCTGTACTGGTATTAATTACTTTGTACGTTATGGTAAATTACGGTGAATGCATAAAGAGGAAAACCTCAGTTTCGTTCGAGTTTCCATCTTCATACGCTCATACTTGCATTTTCAATTCTAGTTCGACAAGTGTTGAAATTATGCTAGGTAATGGGAACTCCATATGTGCGTAGTGACTCTGATGCTAATGAAAGCGCATATTAGAGGTGAGAAAACTGATAGGAGTCAAGTTAGGTATCCGCTATAACTTGCTAGAACGATTATAGTTTTTATCTATCTTTCTTGCCCCCTTATATCTCGCCAAGTCAATGCCATCCAATCCAAATATAAGACTAAAAGCGTTCATGTAATTCTATTAGAACCTTCATATCTTAGAATATATACTAATTTGAGGATCTATTCAATATTTTTTTTGAAAGGGGAGGGTCATCTTAGCATTTTGCAACATCTGAAGAAAATTCTGTTACGCATAACCTCAGACGTATCGGCCCGACGGTCGCTATCTCAAAGCCGAGGTTCATTATTTGACCAAATCTTTGCCTCCCAAACCCCCGGACCCATCTCCCGACAATCCAGACGGAAGGGACCGTAGTCCTGGCTAAACCAGTTCATCGAACAATTCATCCACATCGTCAACTCCACAAATGCGCATAATGTCGCCGCCATTGCGAGATTGTATCAGGGGTTATGTTTAGTGATCAATATTGTTACATTCACTCTAACCGAAATCAGAACGCAGCCCAGTCTGCAGGAGGAAAGGCTATAGTGAAAGTCGCCCACGACGTGCCACCTTGAATGTCCTCTCCAAAGCAGACCAGGTATGTACGCTAATATGGTAACCACTACGGTGGCCATAAGTTCCCAGAAAATGATTATGAGATTTCGCCCCTCAATTATGTGAGCGTCCCGTTGCGACAGGCCTCCTCACCGCCAATCACCCTCTCGCCCAGCCGCACGGGGAGGCGAAGAAGCCAGCCATCCCCGGTTCCCGTTCAATTCTCCCCCACTGTGCTCCATAGGGTGGATGAAGATCTCAAGTGGCATGAGAGGGAGCGATTTAAGTGGCGTAGGGAGATATTCGCCGTCTCTCATCGTTTGTGGCGATATGCTCTTAGGCTTGTTGCAGATGATACATCGTGTTTCCTATTCTGTAGCGTAAGTTACAGGGGACCCGGAATGCTATTTATCGTACGACCATCAGTGCTCTACCTTCTCTTTACAAGAAATGACTCCACGAACAAGCTCTAATCTCACTAGCTTAATAAGAAAGTCGAATTAAGGCGTATACGACGGGTTCCAAGATATGCTGCTGTGATTTTGAGAAATGCACCTGCGTCAGATTTGATGCTTATTTTCATCGTTGACACAGAGACCAGGAAATATCGACTTAGTTATACTCCTAAGCCTTTAATAAAATATAAGATCAATCAAATGTATGCTTTATCAGGGGAGGAAACAGAATATCATCACACCGAAAACTCAGAGTGTCAAGGGAGGCTGAAACGTGGCTCAACACGAGGATTAACGGAGGAACAGGCATAACAGTCAATAGGGTCATTATACTAACACTATACTCCGCAAGAAATAAATGATAGAAAGTAATCAATCAGATGGAAATAATACACCGAAGATGATACAATCAAGAGCAACAGAGTCAAATTTAATTTATGAAAGGAAGTATATGTCGAGAATCGACTCAAGTACCCTTTATTGACGGATGCACTTGCGTAAAAGTAGGTACAATAATATCGTAACATGTTCCCATACAGACCTCGCAGCATATCTTATCCAGGGAATACCAAGCAAAATCAAGACGGTCACCCTAAAAAGTCCACCACTCACTATCACACTACCGACATATGATAACCATTTGTCTAAGCCATCTGATCGGATTCGGCGGTACGGCGGGTTTCCATACACACTGCCCAGCCCTTAAGGGCGATTAAAATAATAACCCAAGACATGAAAACTCCGACCAGGCCCATGGTGACAGTGTATATAAACATGGCGTCGAGATCACAGTGAATCATGCCATCGACGGTATCGCTGGACTAGAGGCGGAGTCAGCTATCTGCTTATAAATTACTAGTTTGCCTAGCTATGGCCAGAAGAGAGAAAGAAGACAGAAAATACGCACGCTCGCCATGAATATAATACCTCCAGAGATTAAACCAAATGAAGCTAGGAGCTCCGTCGGCGGGCGGGAAGGGAGGATGGATGTTGGTGGACTGAGATACATGATAATGTAAGTCAAGAACCGAGCACACGATGCTCCCGCCAAGAGATTCCCCCATTGTTTGTGGACCATCGAAGACATCGTTGTGTGCTGGGTATGCGAGCCCATCATAATACCCAAAAGAAGGATGACCAAAGCAGGGAATGGGTTCATGGAGAAAGAATACTGCTTCGGGGGAGCCAGCTGATCAGGCTTCTCATCATGGCGTGTGAGGTCGCAATACGTGCGGGTAGTTTTGTCTACGTTAGTGTTGAGTAATTTTCTGATGCGAGTCGACTCGATCAGTATGCCGGCCTGCATGAATCCATCAGCAACTCTCCTCGGGATTTGGTTGGGTATGCTTACAAGACCACCGCCAAGGAACAAGACTGTAATCGCGATGTGCTCTAAATCTTGCGCACTCCACTCACCACCCCAAGCACCAAGGTGCTCGAGGAATATGTTCGTTGACCCATAAAAGAATATGAGTGCGCTCTCAACAAATTCGGCAGACGGCCTCCATTTCTGCTTTGCTGTCGTGGGTCGAATGTTCCACGCCTATTTACTCGTCAGTTCTCTCTTGTACGCGCGCGTTTTGTTACCAAGGGGTAAGAAATCACCCATCCGAGTTCTCCGAAACAACCGGACCAGCGCCCAAGAGTCAGAATGCCTAGCCAGAAGAAAACACCACCTTTGATCCAATGTGCAAGACCGTTAAAGACCCTTTTCCCCTCCTAATTCATTTGTGTCAATCTCACTTGCATTTAAATTGGCCGGTGGAGACGTACGAAGAATCGACCAAACGCGGTGATACCTGTGCACAGTGTAATGAACCCGAAGATCAAAATTGTGCGGTCGACAAAGTTGTAGACGAAGAGTGGGACTTTCCGCGTTCTTGATAGGGGTTTAGCGGTGAAATAACTTGCAAATGCGTGACCTGCGCGGTGAAGAGTAGTTGGAAGCTGGATCTCACGCGAGTCGAACTCATTATCACTGTGATCCACTTCATCGTCGTTGTCCTGATGTAATGTTGTCGAAAGCATGGGAACCGAGGGCATAAAATGACTTCCAACAGCCTCTGCATTTGGCACCGCGTCTTCACTGCTGTCTTGGTACAATCGAGAGAGAGATCCAAGCCGGGAGCTTCCAGTGTGCTCGCTAGCTTCGAGAGGATCAGTTGACCCCGGGATTAATCCCTGGTCTTCAGCCAATCGTCGAGGATGAGGAAAAGCGCGCTTTAATATACTGGTGATGGGGCTAAACAAACCAATGGCGACCTGCGCAAACACCACCAATGTGACAAACCAACCCAGCTTGTGGTGCACGTTGTTCGGGTAGAGATCGGGCGTTTGGGTATTGTAAATAGTCCCCAGCAAGAGACCAAGCCCATTCGTCCCAAGGAAGATGAATTGAATTGTGAGAGTGTACCGAGACCTGGCAAGAGAAAGCATGACAGCTGCAGTTTACCCCTGTTAGTCAAGAAGTGTGTAGACCAATTGGGTAAAATCTTACCAGTTGGTAGCACAAACACCCAAGCAAACACCATCAAGGTTATATGACCCCATATCATATCCCTGTGCTCGCCAAGTGCGAAATATGTCGGAGGATTCGAGGCTTCCGGTCCGGGCTGATCCACATTATCCATGCTCGTGTGCTTGTCCATTTCTTCATCGCCATGGCTGAAGGCAGTGGGTACAGTGCCCAACACCACTACCGCTGTCAGCACAGCAACCCTAGAGACCCTTAATGATATCATGGATGGTTTTTTTCTTGAACCTCTTTTTACCCAAAACTTGATAAAAATACCTGGTGTGAAGGGAATAAAAAAGAAAAAAGGAAATCTATCGGTCTAAGCGTGATGATGCAGAAGATGCCAAATCAAAGAATTTTTAGCACCAGTGCTTTGCTCGTGATGGGCTGGGAGGTACGCAGGGCTGTCTTTCATGAATAGGTAGCTGTGAACGTGGTCGGAAGGTGTATATGAAAAGAGTCAGGATAATGAGATGATGAGACTTGAATAAAGGAAATTATCACGCAATTCCAGGCTCGAAAAAGATCTAGTTCAATATGTGTATTGCTAAGTCTATTATAAAGGAAGTATCGTACGCTTATATGGTTTCAAGAGATATCTCAAGCAGTGAGTGTCACATTTTAGAACTTCCGCGGAAAATTCGGAGTTTATGGAAAATTCCGGATGAGCTCAGCACAGCCTACCGGACGCGTAATAGACATTCGTAGTCGGGGGAGCAGTCGGGGAGTAGCCGGGAACCTACAGATCTCAATTTGTCAATTTTCGAACAAGAGCGGCCCTATTGACAGGAAAAATTATTATCACTATTCAATATTACGTAGAGGTCCTCCGTCAAATTGAGGACTGAACCCATTATTATTGGTTGCTGCCCGTTTAGAGTGCGCATTACCTTCGATCGCAATCAGTACGGATTAACTAATAATCACCAAGTTAATTTATTGGATGCCATTCATCACCTAATCACGCTAGCCCTTTACAGAGAGGCTTAGGAAATCGAGCAGTCGGGTGCCTTGGCCCGGAGATCTTCTCATAAATTCCGGAACCCCTCCACAACAGGGTGAACGGAATTTTCTAACTGTATCAGGTCTCTAGCATTGCTATGGAAAGGCCTGTATCGGCAGCTCGTAGCGCTAGATGGGGTGCCGCTTGCGGCCCTTGCGCAAAAGCAAAGGCGAGGTGCCACCGTTCAAGCAGAACGCCTGGGGCCGTATGCGATCGGTAAGATTACCTGGCTTGGGGGTTATTGACTCCTGCTATCCTAGCATCCTGGCTGCTACCTCATTGATCTTCAGAGTGCACTAACAAAAATGGTCTGTTTTAAGATGTCTAAGCTTGGACAGGAACTGTACCCAACAGCTCCCAAAGCCACGAAAAAAAAGACAGCCAAAGCCCCGGTGAGTTTATGAACCTAGCACTGCCCATGTCATGATGGTGCCTAACCTGAACATATTAAAATAGAAAAACGTCCCATTTAGAGGAGAAAGTCAACAATTTAATTGACTCCTTGAAACGGCAAGGGCAGAGCTTCTCCTTTCTCGACTACCCTTCGGACAGTAGCATCAATGATGTATCATCAAGCCAAGCGTCATCATCACTTCTGACGACTCAAGCCCAACTGCAACACCAGGTCAACGAAGAAGACATACAAAATGCCCCAATGCCCGGTTTTAGCTCGTTTGCACACCAACCGTGCACCTGTCAGGTGGTACCCGGCAAGGAAGATCTCAGCCCCGTGGAGTCTGATGAGACTTTGTTGTCTATTCACAAGAACCAGCTCAGCCTCCAGTTTCCCTTCGTCATCATATCATCTAGTACGACTGTAGAGAAGCTACAACAAGCTCGACCTTTTCTCATGAAGGTGATCAGGATGGCCGCTTCGATCCGCCACCGACGTTCAATGTGGGGACAGAAACACGCTGTAATGCAACATATCTCTGATACCGTGATCATGAGGTCCCAACGCTCACTAGATCTCCTCCAAGGTATTCTTATTTTCTCAGGCTATTACAATTACTATTGTCTAGCTCACGGGCAATTTAACAATCTTATACATCTGACAATGAGCATGATTGAGGATATGGGCCTAGATAGGCGCACTGGGCCACACGAAAGGACTCGATATGCTGCGATAGATCCCAAAGAGCCCAGGGGAAGGACTAATGAAGAGAGAAGGATTCTTGTTGGTGCTTGGTATATGAGCTCAAAGTGAGTGTGCCTATCACTTTTGGAATTTTGAAATCTGATGAAAGTTACAGCGCCGCTCTGACTTTTAGTAAAGTAGAATCACCAAGGTACACGAGGAATCTTGACCAGTGCCTAAATGAGCTGAATGATGCTGCCGAGTATGAGACCGATGAACTACTTGTTCAGCTGGTTCGCATCCAGAATCTCACAGAGAGGATATTTCAATTCAACCACAGAGATCAGCTGGTCCATGAATTTCCTGCCTTGACACCAGCGCAGACATCAGCTACTTCGTATCTCTCTGTGTTGCAGGTTGAGCTGGAGAAGTTTCAAAGTTCTCTGCCACAGAAGCTAAAATCTCATTGTAAGGCCCTTGCATTTAAATTGTCTAAATACATTGCTAATAAATAAACAAAGATCTCCTTGCAAGCCACTATTATACCGCACAACTGCGGCTCCTAGAACCGCAGCTGACCAGAGCCAACCCGTCGAATGCCGCTATCACTGCCGCCCTCAGAACATGGTTTGATAAATGGCTTGCCATACCTATGTATTACTACTTCTACATGCCAATGCCAGGCTTTGGCGATCTGATATACACTGTCACGATGCTTGCCCGCCGGGCTAGGATAATAGTAATGTCCTGGGATCAGTTCAGTGGCAACAACACAAACCACATTGCTCCTCAAGTGGTTCCCACCACTTCTGAAGCTTCTATCTCCAGTGTCTGCTGTGGTGCTTTCGAGGATCTAATGCTGGACGTCCTCGAGTCCCTCGCGGCGCGATTCGCGGCCGCGAGGGAGGAGATGGGCGCGATGCATGGCGGGGCGTGGAACAATGACCTTTTAGACCAAGCTGCGAAAAGAATCAGGATGATTAAGGCTCGGATCGAGAGATGGAGTAAAGTCGTGGCGGCCGGCGGCGAAGAGTCTTTACCAAGCAAAGAACAGATAGCTCGTGGTTGTAACGAGAGCGAAGAGGGAAATGTTGACTCTGAAAAGATCTGGCTTGAGCAACTAGATGGCCTATGGTTGGACGATCATAGTCAGGATAGCTGGCTTTGGACGACCCCTCTTTTTGATGGGATGGATATTAACTATAGTGACGAATCTGGAAGTTAGGTTACTACTAAATTTCACTAGGAATAAAAGGCTTGATCTAATTGTTAACTTACTAATTTGCGCAGTGATTTGTTGAACCGTCTCCAACGCCTGCAAGCAAACAGCTGAAAGTCACATTTCTATTGGGGAGTTTAAATATTTTGACGGTCTAATCTCATATACTGGTATATTTGTTTCTTCAAGTTGAACTGTGGGAATTCGGTTATAGTGACAGCTTGTGTATAATCTCAGAGCCCGTAGTGCTCTTTTTTTTTTTATCGTGCAAAGCCTACATTTTGCCCGGTTGCTGCATAATATGCCAACTTGGCAACACTTTCTGGACATGTCGACCTATATGCCAGATTATCTTTAGCAAGTGTAGAAACTGCTCGCCAAGTTCATGGAACAATAAGTTATGGAGCTCTATGGCCACCTAAGGGCCTATAGTTAAATAGATAGGCGATATTCGCGTAGGTGCTGTCAGCGTCGTGGTAGTAAAAGCCTGCTGTCTAAATATCACTCCGTTTTTTCGTTGCAAAATAACAATGTTGGTCTGTGCACACTTCTTGCCCCCATATTTTGCTTATTTTTCAAAGGAAATAATTTTTATGTCCGCCACCGGCCGGGATGATCAACCCGGGGTGGTAAAAACCCACCAGTAGAGCCC
The DNA here is from genome assembly GCA_930272665.1 of Mariannaea elegans. NCBI lineage: Eukaryota > Fungi > Ascomycota > Sordariomycetes > Hypocreales > Nectriaceae > Mariannaea > Mariannaea elegans. Next base: position 26,285 of record CAKNEU010000222.1, on the reverse strand, counting down.
GAGACACGGCGAAACGAAGCCAGGTGCCCACCCAATATGCAACGAGACCAACCCGTGTTGAGGGAGAAACCCATCGATCAGCTGATATCTGGAGGAGCAGCGGTAATGGCAGTGACGGAAGGGTGGTGTTTCAGTAGGCTTACTGTATGCTGTCGAACTAATTACTTACTTATCGAGCCTCGCAGAGAAACTCAATGGCTTAAAGAAGCACCTAAGTAACAGGTATGGATTCTCAACAGACAATAAGAAGTGATACGCAAGCGAAACACACGAATCTAAATCAGACTAAGTTATCCAACATATAACCGAAAGTGAAAACAACCACTTCGTACGCGAACAGCTTGAAGCTGTTAGACATTACCACTAGACCACTGGCAAAACAGAGCTCCTAATTAACAGTGTATTTGTCAATTAGGCTTATATCTGACAGAAGCTATCACACCCAGCGCGACAAGGTCTCCACAACTAGCTTTGATTATGTCTGTATCGGTCTCGTGATGATCTCTTTCGGGGGAAAGTGTCCCGAAATCGTTCTCGGCAATCTTGAGTTGCTTTCAAGGATAATCAAGAGGACGAAGCCGATGCCAAGGACCTCGAATTATTTTGACTTGCATCAGGTCGTTAAAGACTTCTAGTAAATCAGCAGGTTATGATGACGTTACCAAGCCCGAATTTCTACTCTTTGGCGTTTTTTGGACTTCCTGGAGCATACTAAGGTAAGTTAGTCAGTTCGGAGATAAGACCCCCTTAACAGCTTCTACGTCACGTAGGGCTTCCTGTCATCGGCGGCAGACAGAGACCCCACCCATCTGTAACGCTGTTTCAGCTTCACTCCCCTCCGCGTATGGAAGTGCGTTTCTCCGCCCATTCAATAGCCTCCTCTTAAATTAAGTCCATCAATTTCTAACCGCCTCGAGCCAATTGATTGACTACCCTTGCCCACTCAAGCCGCCAACTCCCTGCCTTCAATGTCTTACACCGAGAATACAGTACTCCGCTGACCGTGAAACCTTCTGTAATGAAGGATACGGAGACTGATGCTGTACGGTCGTTCCCATGACAGTAAGGGAGGGCACTACTCATATAAAGAATCACCATACCGCCCCGTTAGCATGATTCGTATCCGTCGCTTTTTCTTCTGGTCTTAATACAGCTGGCCTGTTCACGCGCTCGATCCTTAAGCTGTTTACTTCCGCTTCCACAATGAAGACTTTTGCTGCTTTCGCTTCTCTTGCCGGCCTGGCTGCCGCTGAACTCCTTTGGGATGGTCGCTTCAACGATCTCCAGTCCGCCGAAGACCTCGAAAACTGGAGTTGGTCCAACGAGGTTGGCCCTTACCAGTACTATATCCACGGTGACGGTAACGTCACCGAGTACATTAATCTCTCGGCCGATTATGCCAATCCCGCCGATGCCGAGTCGTCGCAGGGCGCTAAGATCTCACTGACCAACACGTCGTACTGGGAGGGCCAGACCATGCGCCGCACCGAGCTGATTCCTCAGACTAGTGCTGCAATTGCCTCCGGCAAGGTCTTTTACCACTTCAGTATTAAACGGGACGATCAGAATGCTCCGTCCTTGGCTCGCGAGCATCAGATCGCTTTTTTTGAGTCGCACTTCACCGAGCTGAAGAGCGGCCTGCTCTCCGGCGCTGGCGGCACTGAGGATAATCACCTCCGCTGGCTGGTTGGAGGCACCTCGAAGTGGGATGTTGAGTGGGAGGCCGGTGTATGGCATAACATGGCCTATGAGATCGACTTCTCAGCCGAAACCGTCGGCCTTTGGCACTCAACTGGGGCTAGCGACCTCGAGCAGGTCGTGGCACCCGTCACTGCTAGCACGAGCAGCAATGGCGCTGACTGGCATGTCGGTGTCTTGGAGTTGGCCAACGGAGACGCCGACAAGACCGAGGACTTTTATTTCTCTGGCGTGTACATCGAGAACGGCGACATCACCACCTCAGTTTCTGGCCCCAGTGGCAACTCTACTAGTATGTAACTAGCGATAAACCTGTTGGCGGTGAAGCACAAACTAACGCAGGGTAAAGGTAACAGCAGCTCTTCAGGCACTACCATTCCAACGGGAACTTTGACTAGCGCCCCAGTAACAGCTATCACGACCCATAGGACAACTTCTACGTTAATGAATATCACCACCCTCGTTTCTCACACGATTGCTCCTGTACAAACGACCTTGGCGGCCCAAACGAGCTCTAATATTATAGAGAGCTCTGCTACTCAGGTATCTTCATCGGCGGTGGCAATACCAACACAAAATTCTCGTTGCAAGCTTTCTCGTCGCTCTCCCTACCATCGCTCCTGATATAAAGCTTATAAAGTTATGTTGTTTTAATACCTCATGGGTTATAGTTAGAAGTAAAATCGGGTAAGAGTTTATTACTATTACAGCCATACGGACTATATATTTATGTATTATACTTTAACTACTCCATGAATCTCGACTTTAAGAGTTTCCTGCGTCGTGCTAGGCTTTAACCTGAGTCGAGACTTAGTCGCGATGCGCCGCAGAACCATACGATCGTAATCGGATGAGTGGCCACGGAGTGTTGAATTTCTCACAGTATCACACCCGTCTATACACACAAGAGTGTATTAGATAGCACCAGATGGGCTTAGCAAAACGCACTGAATTGAAGTTTCTTCCTCGCAAAATATTCAGAAATCTGACAACAACTGACGCTCGGATATTTCCAACATTGAATTGAAGTAGCAGAGTGATCATGTTCAACGTACGCTATACTTCACTATTCATTTTTGACTAGACAATCTTTGCACAAGGATAATGTGAAACAATGTTACTTAAAGCAATAGTTTGAGCCACGGCCCTTCTTTTATTCTTTGTCCTGGTTAGCCAACAGAGCCCCCGCTGCCCATCATGGTTGCCATGCAGCCGTCATCCTGCCATCACAAATCCCAGATGTAGCCCTAGAAGGACTCTATGTGTTATTTATGCATCCCAGGCAGCAATCTGAGCAGCAAGTCTCGACTGGGGGTTCCATCGTAGATAACCCATCGTAGTGGCAAGTACGAAATAGTACTAAATTATGCAAGTGAAACAGGGGTAATAAGAGTTTATTCAAAATAATAAACAATGAGACCGTCGACACTTGAGTCAAATTATCCCGAGTTTTTTTGCAGTCGCTCCATCTTCATATCTCTCATGATTCATCTTATGGGGGCTAGTTTGGATCGCTCTTCCACCCTCTCTTCGTGTCGTATTCTTCTTTCTTCCTTGCGATCCAGTGTTATAGCATAGTGTATGATGATGGTTTCGGCAGACAACTTGAAATACATGAAGTAGAAAGAGAAGTGAGGAGATATGCTTAGTTTACAATTATTCAGGCCCACTTCGCAGTCATCAACGCTAGTGCTCAGTGAGCAGGTGGTGAGCATGGTGACCAGAGGAGGACCGGAGGGAGCAGAGGGTGAGCTAGGAGGAGTTAGCTCCGATCTAAGATCCGCAAAGCAGCGATAGGTTGCGTGGAGATTCAGGGGTATAATAAAATGGAACATGTGACGAGCCGAATGCCAGATTTTGTGTCGGCTGGGGGCGAGCTCAATGAGCTTCCTTAGCATTATTGAAGAGAATATAAGCAACCACAACATTGTGGTTCGAACTGTAAAGTGAACAGAAATTTATGAAATTTAACTGTACATGGGGTAATCAATGGTAACTCAAAGGCTAAAGAGCACGGAGTTCTATCTAGGTGCTTGGACTCGCGTTCATATATGGAGTGCATACTAGTCATGATCACAGATTGTGTGATTTTGAAAAATGGGCGTCGATTTGGTCATGCTTGGGACAGATTACGGTTATGTTGATCGTCTTAATTTATGATTGTGTGTTAAGGTATATCCGTGGTGGCAAAACTGTGTTATACTGAGGCGCAAAGTAGGCCGTGGCAATAGTCCTTTTGATGGCTTCATTTTAACTGAGAACGATAGGTTTTCATCAACTGACTATGCTTACTTAAAATTTTATTCCTAATTGTAAGCTTGTATTGTAATTTCCAAAAGAGAATATTTTCCAAAGAGAATATTTTCCCAAAAAAAAAGAGTCAAATCTAATTCCGGGACCCAAACAGACGTTGCGGGGGAACACCTTGGTTCCAAGACTACATTGGTAATGGATCCCTGAAATACGGTTTAGGCCCTTTAAGCCGCGGTATTCATAACCTTAGGACAGGTCACTGCATATCAAGCGATGATTATAAACGCCCTGCTAGGGAAGATCTAGGGCCAAAGAGTATAAAACAGAGATAAGGCCGTGAGGCGGGAGCATTTAAAGGATATCATGTATGAGAATCACATACCAATAAAAACATCCATAGCAAATATTTCAAGTCTCTGTAGAAATATTATGCTCGAGGGGTCATGAAATCTCACCTAACACTACGTACTAGCAGTCATCAGTATGCAGTCTCAAGTCCGCTACAGGCTACTGCAGATTATAGTTAATCGTTCATCTCCTGATAAACAACCATCCTAGATGTAGCTGTGGTGAAAAGATGATTGTCGTTTCCAAGGCTCTTTGGGGGAAGGGAAAGCAAAGTACGGCGGAAAGAGAAAACCCGCCCACCATCCTGCTTGGAAGATTAGAAATGTGAGTGTCCAAGGAAGCATGTAAGAGATGACAAAGAAACATCACCATAAAAACTCAGCAAGATAAGTAGATGACCAAGCTAAGAACCGTTCAATTGAAGTGATCAAATTAAAGGTGCCATAGAATTGACCAAAAGCCATGAATATGCGTGATGACGATGATGCTGACATGCCGGTGTGTTGAAGCTTGGCCTTTATGCAGCTTAGCCCATCTCCTAGAACGACACTGGCTAATCAGGTTCAGCCTAACCCACCCTGTATCATGAACGGTTTTACTGTGTAACCCCAACACACCAGGGAGTTATGACGTTCTGGCAGCTAGCTAACAAGGACTGGTCGTCAGAGTGAGTGGGACGGACAACTACATATTAAATGCACTTCACAGCAGCCACATTTATGCACTCATTTGTTCACCTGTGCAGGCACTACGCCTGCATTTATTTGGCTTATGAAATAACCATATTCAGCACAGCACTGGTTGAGATTAGCAGAGCTATTGGATTTTACGTACTAACTTATGTAGCCTACATCGGTGCTCACATAATTGTTATTCTGGATGCAGCGTATGTATGGTTCGGGGGCCGAAATCACAATAGCCAGCAGGAATTGCTACAGAAGTTCCCTCGGGGATCAAAGCTCATGTTTAACTGGCCACCGTCTGACACCTCTCCACGGACGCTTACTCGCACCCCGACGGGCTTGCCGGATGTATCATTCAGCAGGGTTATCCCGGATCCGTACGGCGGCCTGCTTTCATTTTCGGCATGACACTGTCGCCGTCGCCGGCTTTGCCTCTATGCAATCGGAGAGGCGCAGCTCCATTGCCCCGAAATAGATCTCTCCGACTGAAGCATGGGCTTATTTTTCGTCATAACGTGACGCAATACTGCATCGGCCGTGGTAAGCGCTTGATTATAGACACCGAAATTCATCATTCATTTTGATACCGAGCTTAACGCTAAATTAATACGGCAAAACTCTTTGCAAAGAATATATTTCATCCGCATATCAGAACCTCGTATGAAGCTATGGTACCGTGCCGTGATCTTCACTCCTAGTCTAGAATACCGCAAATGTAGAAATTCCCTTAGAGTCTATGTAGCCAGTGCGTGTCCTTCCGTATGAGTTTGGAGTTGACCCATCATCTGCGTGATCATATCGGCGATCTTGTTCGATACCTCAGTAGACCGTGGGATATCATGGCCCCCTCCATGGTCATACTCAGTCTTGTCCCCATCGCAAAATTCCGCCAGTTGGATGCCCGCCGGCCACCTCGGGTCCTTAGAACCATATATATGCACTGTAGGGATCCTGATGCGTGCGCTCGCGGGGAATTTCGTAAAGTTAAGACCGAAGACATCTTCAGGCTCCGGTCTAGTCTTTGGATCATGCATCAACTCGCTCTTGTTATCGTCCCAAAGACCGACACCAGGCTTGATCAGCTTCAAATTCGCTGCTAGCTCAGTCAATCGCCCAGCCGTCCTGTTTAGCATTTCGCCAGTACGTTGACTGATCTCGTGCGCACCAACCGGAACCTCAAGCCCCATGTCTTCGAGCACTGGCAGTGGTACACCACCACAGATGAAAATGGCAGCGCGGAAGGGTAGCGGTTCTTGAGCTTTGACTCCCTTTGTTTGCCCCGCGGCGGCTTCAACCGCTCGGTATAGAGCCATGCTTGCCGCCAGCGAACATCCCTGTGAGAAACAGCAGACGGCATCATATTTTCCATGCTTGCGCGCATAGTCGGTTACCCAAAGATGCGACTCGCGGATTGCCTGTGGGGTTGGCTGTGGCCACCATGTGTATGTAGCCGATTTGTAGATGGCATTAATGCCTGGAGCGCCTCGGCTGGGGAAGGGTGCGTCGACAAAATCGAAGACATAACTCTTGTCGAGCTTTTCGCGAAAGGCAGCTACATAATAGGTTAGCTGTGAAATGACGCAGCGTAAATCGCGTCGAGAAATTTGATGAACCCAAACACTTACCAGTCTGGGATCTGAAGATCTCCGCGCTTGTGCCATGCCCGTGGAGACACAATATCTTAGGCATTGTTGCTTCCGTTAATAAACACAGTTAGAAGATGTAGTTTTATGCCTGGTCAGAACAAAGCCTCTGCAGCTACAACACCAATTGCGAGTTTGCCGTAATGCTCCGTATGCGCGTCGTAGGGGTCTCACGAAGGATTCCGGGCAAGATCATCCAGTCTTACTTTCATGGTGAAATTATGAAGAGCTCGTGACAGAGATCAGGACACTCTGAAGGGCTTTTTGTGAGTCATGTGTGATTTTGAACCCGGATTATGCGGTCGGGACCTAATTCGGGCACCGAAATTCCGGGGACAATGGGGATTTCTTCGGAGATGAATACACACGCTTCCGTTTCCCGCTGTGCACCCCGATATCATCGCTCAATCTTGGACATCAGAACTCACTTGAATCCAACCAGCGGGCAAGCCATACATAGAGCCTCAGCCACGGGAAAATGGCGCCAATGTGTCTCGATCATATCCAGTCGTTCTCTCATGATGATACCCATTCGAGATTTGATGGCAATGTGTGGAGGATTCGGGTACACTGCCATGGGTAAGTGGCCATCAATACCCTATCAACAGCCTCTCCAAGAGGCTCCTCCGTGAGGCTCCTCCGTCGACATGTCATGCGATTGCGCCGATGGTGAACAATTGTTCACCGGTCACCTACGGACGACACTGACACATCCCATGATCGCATGTGTGGTGTATCATCATGGTGTACAAGGGAGTAGACTAATAATTACCTGCCAGAATTTTGAGGGAAAGGAGTTGCAGTTTGACGAAGCATTGAAAGAACAGAACTAACGTGACCCGTACCAGTGGATGCGCTCCTCCACCTTCAACTCTGTCATGGTAAATCCATTTGACATCGCGACAAAAACTAATGCCGCTCGGAAGAATACGGCTATAATTCAGACCGCAGTCAGAATAACTCAATGACTGGTCGATTTTATCGTCAGCAAACCACCGCCGATTCCGCCTACAAGCCGACCACCAGAAGTCACCAAGTAGGTCTTAGTCGGAAAGATGGGGCGTGGCGGCGATTGGGAAAAGTACCATGCGTCAGGCAAGGTTTTTCATCGCTCTGCATGCGACAGTATTGCGAGCAGTCAATTGTCATGTTCTCGATGACGCGCATACGAGGAGGATTGGCTTCAGTTAGGTATCCTGTCGGCTCGTCGACCCACGCATAGAGCCAACAGTGACCAGTCCGAGAAAAAAACCCGTGCTTTACCAGGTCACATCACAGAAAGTCGAGGTTGATCTCATTCCTACTAGGTACCAGGCCGAATCACATGCTAGCCGTCGACAAGAGATGCAATCTACATCATATTTGCATTCGTGTGAAGAAAGTGCCTCGTATGGCCCTCCATGGCCCCATTCTCACTCTTGGCATCCGGCACGATGCCGACGAAGACGTCGATTACAAGGATCATCTTACCTGCATGGGACGGTACGGCTTGCCAGCAAGGATTGTCTTCCCTTAGACGCCCATGCCCATCATTTCGAGATGCCTCCGAAACGAAAGTTACCTTGCCCATGCGCGGCATGCGCTATGCAAGTCTCAGCGCGCGGCCATGGTCGACGATCATGTCGGGGTGCGTGTTAGGCCGAAACTCGCCCCAAACCTGCACTTTTCAGCACAAGTGGGCCTTGGGGGATCCTGCTTTTGAGAGGCTCGAGATGGCCCAAGCAACGCGTACCCAGACTCAGGATTCACCACATCATCTGAGTCCTCCCACAAGGAAATGAGAGACTTTGATCAAGGAATTTTATAGAATTAACAAAGCAAAATTGGCGGGTACCAATAGCATGATCTATCAATGAATAACAAAAAGCACAACGCATACGAAGCAGAAATGTGAGTGCAACGCCTCGGTGCAACGCCAGGCGCACCGCAAGAGACACGCGAGAGAAGACTCGGTGGGAGGGAGATCATGGTTCCCTACTCTTATCAGGTATTGAGCTCCCTCAATCTTAACCCCATCATATTGTTTATCCTTGAATGTTCGCCCCTCAGCCATGAATGTAAACTCCGATATAATGCGTCAACGCTGCCAAAACTGGATTCACCGCCGGAGACTGGTGCGGTGAATTGATCAATCAGACGACCGGCTCTTTTCATTTCGCCTGAAAGCAACTGAATCTTCAATGCGGTCTGTATACCCGTGTCGTCGACGTTGAATGTTCCGATGGCCATCTTAGCAGGCGCAACGGAAAGCATGCTAAGCGTGCCGTCTTGTCTATCACCGTCCCATGAAGCGCTCTGCGTGCATCCAGCTGCTTGTTGGTACCATATAAGGACCCTGGAAATGATTGCTGCATATATCAATGCCAGGTGAGGCGATCTAGCACAGGAGCAGGTCAGAAGAGGGCCAAGTCGCTCGCTAGCCTCAGAGTTGAGGCGCAGTACGTGATCTAGAGGTATTTGGCTCGCAATGTTTCCTGCCACCGAGGCTGAAGCTGAAGTCGAGGCTGAGGCTATTCCGGATGAGGGAATAGGCTCAGCCTTACTGACGTTGAGGAAGGACAAGCTTCGTAGAATCTCGTGTGCTTCTCGAGGACAGTCGTGGCCGCCAAGGCCGGTCGGAAAGTTTGGGCTACTTTCAGAATATGAACTCGTTTCAGGCGGTGATTCATATGACATGAGGGCCGTGGGAGGTTCGGTAGGTGGGTAGCTCCCCAAGTCCATCGATTCCGGTGTGGGTATTGCTCCAAATTGCAGATTCCGGGGTTTATGGTTATCGTGCAAATGATCTGTGAAGGCCCAGTCACTGAAATCGAGAGAAGAAGAAGTCGATAAGAATGGCCCGTTCAGATCGCCAAACATGCCATCTATTGTGTCAAGGCCCATACGGTCGATGATATTGCCCACGGCTTCCCAAGCTACGAGACGTCAGTGATGCTCAATAGCAGTTCGAGATTCGCAATTATACCATCGCCGCTGCTGCAACTATCGGCCGTGAGTGCTTCTCTAGTATCGGCTCGGTCGCGTATGGTACGGCTTAACCTTGGACGATGCTTCTCCCGCGGCGGCTTCCCCATCTTCCGCGAGACCCCATAGACACATGCCCAGCCATGAGAGACGCAGCGCTCGCACGCAGGCTGTCTTCGGTCACACTTTACCTTGGCAGCACCACATTGATCACAGCTAGTTCGTAGTTTTGGCTGATCGGGTATTTTTCGCAGATCACCAGCCATGGTGAAAGCATGACGAGCGGGGTGGACGGTATGAGGGCTTCAGAGCAATCCCATTCCATTTATAGACGCTATCATCCACGAGTTCCTCAGCCGCGTCCGCGACAGACTAAAGCCAGATTCTGTCTTCTACGCAGTATACCAACACGGTGTGCCGTCCACCCCAACTTACCATTCAATCAGGACCGTTTACTTCGTATCCATACCACTCGTCTCCACGGTGGGTTGTATTTGTGTGTGGCCCCGGCCGCCGACCAACATCTTACCACCATTCTAAGCATGCACTACCAACACTACAGCTTCCTCAGTTCCTCACCCCTCCGTTCTCTAGAACAAGTGAGTGACGATCACCTGCGCCTCATTGCCGCACTGACAAGGAAAAACGAATGTGCGATCTTAGTACAGGGAGTTGGTAGGTGTGTGTCTTGAGTGTGGCAACCTGCATGGGACGGGATATTTCGTTAGTTTGCTGTAGCCTGCTTGCATTGGGTTGATCGGATAGATTACATCCCGCGCAGAGGTGTAAAATATCACCCTGTGGCGATGCTTTTGAATAAGCTGCTATGACGTTGCCAGCACTCTTTCTTAGATTCTCATATATTATATAGACGCCCTCCGTCATCGTTTCAGGTCAATCTAATCCTTGTTTGACCTTACACTGGATCCCACGGGACCAAAATGAGGGATTGATCGAGATATGCGCCGCAGCTCGGACCGACACAGTGAACTTATCATCTATGGTGTGAATACGAAATCGCCCTAGTCTCAGGTGGATGTGGCGTGTGCAGATACGACGGGCCGCCCATATGCGGACGGTAGCCGAGTGGGTAAGATACAGGTGTCCCAATCAGCGCGGTTAAAGGCCATTATACGGTAGAGAATCAATCACCTTATCAGTACGAAGACACGTCTCGTATGCATGTACGCTCGGCGCCATCCCTGGGTACACCTTGTAACTATCCCAAGGGCTCTTTCGTCATAAGCCCTATAATAAGCTGACAAGTAAAATGTTGTTGATTTCCTAGGTTGCGTGCTCAGTGCAAATACTCTATGCCAAGCCAACGACACACCTGTAGAAAAAGGCTGCGATGCACGCATTTGGATTATTTAAAAGAAGCAAAATGTGTAGAGGAAATTCGGACATCTGTAGGAAACAGTCCAGAATGCAATTCAGCTTGAAAATCCCCATGGGGTAATAGGTCGCACTAATATAGTAGCCAGAAGTCTTAAATGGACTGTGATTTATTAAAACTAATTGGGGCAGCAAGTGGTGTAACGGTTGTGAAGAATCTTTTCGATATTTAAATTAGGTAAAACGGCGTGCACTACCTATTGATATTAGTCCATGTAACTGAATGATGTCCCTATTAGCACTCTCAGCATTGCCAAGCGGTTCTTGAGACTCCCTGTCTTCGGCCGTTCCCATTAAGTGAAATAGATGAGCGGCAATGCCGTTGGTTGCGGATCGAGAGCCCCCCTACCATGCAGCATTGCCAGATTACCTAACCGAAGTGCCGAGATGCCGAGAATAGCGTGTAATGCTGAGCCCTGCATGCGTGCGACTTGGTAATCCAGATTCACTCGGAAGCCGAGTGGTGACCTGATCGGCTCAAGATCAAGTAATTATCAACCTAACCAGGGAAAACCATCTAGCCGGCCTTATCCACACCAAATAAGGTTGGTGGACGTGGGATTATGAGCTGAGGCTTCGTAGACACCCAATCCCAGCCACCCGGATAGCTCGGATCTCTGAGCTGACAGCTTGCAATGCCGGTGACTTTAATCGGGATCTGATGACGGTGGCTAGGATAAAACAGGTACAGGGGTTCGAAAGTTCGCCTCTATGCTGGGTGGGCCCTTCGTAGGAAGTCCATAATAGAATCAACTCACTCAACAAGTGAGTCATTATAACTCGTAGTACGCATATGCATACCGTAAGTGTTACATACGCTCACCGTAGTACTTCCGGAATCTCTTAGATTCAGAGCAATCTGAAGTATATTTACCAAATATACACAAGCCGCAAGTGAACCGTTCCCACCGTTCTCGCCGCCTACAATGTTCGCTTAGACCCACACGGACGAAGGGGTCGAACTGACCACTTCAAAAATTTGCGTTGATGTGTGTTTACAAAAAAAAATTACCCTACAGTTCATGCAATGAGTAATTAATTCACTAATTAAACTAATTAAAAGTAGGTAACAACCAAGTTTAGCAATCGTTGTACTTAATTTTTTAATTTTAGAGTACTCCGTAGTGTGTCTAGCGTTGCTTTAATTAGTATCATTTCTGATCTTTCTAACTATTATCTTCTATCTTCTCCTTATCTTTGGTTGGGTGCCAATGCTTTCAACTTGAAGGTTGTGCCAGTGGCGTCTTGGTTTTGCTCATTCCAGCTGACATTATTCTCTCGGCCGCAGCGTAGTAAAGGATTCTGCAAGTAATGATCCCCGAGCAATGTCCCCGACGCTGGTCAAAGAACCCCGACTACTATTCCCGAGAACGAAGCAAAGCAGAGTGACTGGATCCGAACACCCGAGTGCGGCAGTCTATGCTAGTGGGCTATCGAGTTTAATTCAGAATCGTAACTGCCGATTACCTTATTTCGTGTGGAATCAAGAGATCCTTGTACATGGGACTTTCATCCCCATCAGTAACTGATGTTGATGTGCTCGGGTAATCATAGCCTACTTACAAGATGATGCATCAGATTCCCGAGAAAAAACTACCGAGACCGAGAAAGTGACTAATAAATTGTTGTTTATACTGAGGTGGATATGAAGCCTATGCAATATAGAAACGCTATAAATCATGAGTGTCGAACACGGCTCTTCAAAGAAACAGTCTAAGTCATCAATTCAGAGAACGAACACTAAGCGATCTCGAACCTGTCAAAAAACAATATCAAATTCTCACCATGACAGATCATCTGAAACTATACGTTTTTGGCGACCAGACGTATGACATCCAGCCACATTTGAAGTATCTGCTTCAGAACAGAGACAACCCAGTCCTGGAGGACTTTCTCACCAAAGCATACGATGCCATCCGCGCCGAGATTTTCAAGCTCACGCCTCAAGTTAGAGATGATGTTCCCCGCTTCACTTGCTATGATGACCTAGTGCTATGGAACCAGAGCGGAAAGCGATGCATTCCTCTTGACATGGCTGTTACTTGTATGTATCAACTTGGCCTTTTCATCAGGTAAGTAGCAAGAAATATTATCATCGAGTCAACTCTATGGTAAAGTCTAACTGATAACAGCCAAGCACAGAGTCGTTCCTTTGATACAACAATGTCTCAAAGCATTGGACTCTGCACAGGAACACTGGCTGCGGCGGCCGTGAGCTGCAGCCGCAGCATATTGGATCTTGTTTCACTAGCTGTTGATGCCGTCACCGTGGCATTCAGAATAGGCATGCATGTTTCTGATGTTGGGAAACAAGTTGCACCGCTGCATGATTCTGACCAAAGCTGGTCCATTATCGTTCCTGGGCCGAAGGCAACTGAAGCGGTAGAGGAGTTTTGTCAACAAACTGTGAGTACCTAATTCTCTGCTATCTTGAATTTCACTAATTAACTTGCTTGCTTAGACCTTGCCACTGACCAGCAGGCCCTATGTCAGCGCATATGCGCCAAACGGGATTACTGTGAGCGGACCCCCGAGCTCACTCACGCAGCTCGTAAGCTCTGAGAGCTTCAAGAATCTCAGGTTTAAGAATATCCCAATCTACGCACCATATCATGCGCCACATCTGTACTCTCTTTCTGATGTTAAAGCCATCATTGGGGATCTGGCTCGTGATAGAACAGCCAACAGCTCTGAGTTGAGCTTCTTCTCTGCTACCACCGAAACCGGACTGGAAGGGAGTAACTTTTCAGAGCTCTTGGAGGCTGCAGTTGCACATACTCTACTGCACCCAATTAAGTGGAGTGATATCATCGACAAATTGCAGATTGGTATTCACAAGATTGGCCCACAGTCGCTCAGCATCATCCCGATCGGAACCACTGCCGATCAACTCATCTACAGCGCACTGAAGCAGACATCGTTGCATTCGTTGATGCCTTCCACGCAAATGCAATATGATCGAACATTGCCTAAGGGTACTTCTTTTCCCAACCCCAAGAAGCCTAAGCTTGCCATCATCGGCATGTCGGGGCGATTCCCTGGTGCTGCAGACAACGAAGCGTTCTGGGACCTTCTCTATGAAGGTTTGGATGTCCACAAGCCCGTTCCCTCCCTACACTGGGATGCCAAAACACATGTGGACCCTACTGGAAGCCAGAAAAACACGAGCACAACGCCATTTGGCTGCTGGCTTGATGACCCGGCCGTGTTCGACGCACGTTTCTTCAACATTTCACCACGAGAGGCACCACAAATTGACCCTGCACAGCGACTTGCTTTGATGACAGCTTATGAAGCCATCGAAAAAGCCGGAATCGTTCCGGACGCGACTCCCTCCACCAGGCGTGATCGTGTGGGTGTGTTTTATGGCGTCACCAGCAATGACTGGATGGAGACCAACAGCGCCCAAAACATCGACACATACTTCATCCCAGGTGGGAATCGAGCCTTCATTCCGGGACGAATCAACTACTGCTTCAAGTTCAGTGGACCCAGCTACGCAGTAGATACGGCATGTTCCTCCAGCTTGGCCGGAATTCACTTGGCGTGCAATTCGTTGTGGCGCGGGGACATCGACACGGCTATTGCTGGCGGAACTAATGTTCTAACGAACCCAGACTTCACTGCTGGGTTGGATAGAGGTCACTTTCTCTCTCGTACCGGCAATTGCAAAACGTTTGATGATGGAGCCGATGGGTACTGCCGTGGCGAAGGGATCGGGACTGTCATCATCAAGCGCCTCGACGATGCCCTGGCAGATAATGATCCTATCCTAGGAGTCATCCTTGGCGCGTACACCAACCATTCTGCAGAGTCAGAGTCGATTACACGTCCACATGTTGGTGCTCAACGTGCCATCTTCAAGAAGATTTTGAACCAAGCCGCTGTAGACCCCTACACCGTCAGTTATGTTGAGATGCATGGAACGTAAGTAGTTCCCCGAGCGATCGTCCCTCCTCTTTGTATCCAGAGTAATCTGCGGTACCTTCCTCCATAAGTAATCTTCTGCTCCCAATATTCGTATCATTTCTGCATGCTCAGACAGCTAACCCTGATTGTTGTAGAGGTACCCAAGCTGGTGATGCCGGCGAAATGTCCAGCGTTCTGGACACTTTTGCACCGCCCCTGTCACAGGTTAAAAAGGCCAGGGAAAATGAAGAAGCTCTCTATATTGGCTCAGCCAAGTCCAATATTGGGCATGGCGAGGCTGCCTCTGGCGTGTCTAGTCTCATCAAGGTGCTGTTGATGATGCAGAAGAACATGATTGTTCCACACTGTGGAATCAAGACAAAGATAAACCACAAGTTTCCAACCGATCTAGAGGAACGGAATGTCAACATTGCTCTGAAACCAATTCCGTGGAAAAGGAGCTCCAGTTCAGAGGAGCCCAGACGAGTCTTCGTGAACAACTTCAGTGCCGCAGGTGGGAACTCAGCCTTGCTCCTGGAAGATGCTCCACTGAAGGATGCATCTCCCACCGTGGACGATGGCCTACGAAGCCACTATCTTATAGCTTGCTCGGCTAAAACGGGGGTCTCTCTACAGGGCAACCTGCGGTCAATGCTTGAGTTCTTGAAGCAGAACTCTAGCGTCTCCCTGGGGCAGCTCTCATACACGACAACGGCACGTCGCATGCATCATCAGCATCGTGCCATGCTTTCTGGCTCAACCATCGAGGATATCCAGACTCAAATTGAAACGGCTATTCGAGACAATACCGGAAAGACTAGACCTAAGAAAGCTCCGGAAGTTGTCTTCGCCTTCACTGGTCAGGGCGCCCAATACCCCGGGATGGGGAAGCAGCTTTTCGAAACCTTCTCCTACTTTCGCACCGAAATGCGCCAAATGGATCAAATTGGGCAGAGACTGGGTTTTCCGTCGGTACTTCCCGTTATTCAATCCGAGGATCTAGACATCGGCAGCTTTCAGCCTGCTGCTGTCCAGCTGGCAAGTGTCTGCTTACAGATTGCATTGAGCAAATTGTGGGCATCGTGGGGCATCAAACCCACTGCTGTTGTTGGGCATAGCCTCGGTGAGTATGCAGCCCTTAACGCTGCAGGAGTGTTGTCGGACGCAGACACAATCTACCTCGTGGGCAAGAGAGCCAACCTGCTCCAGGAGAAGTGCGAGCGTGGCACCCATGCAATGCTTGTTGTCAAGGGATCAGTGAGCGAGATCTCCGATGTTCTAAAAGCCAATCATTATGAGATTGCCTGTATCAACTCGCCAATTGAGACTGTATTGGCCGGGTCAAATGATCAGATCTCCGCCCTGAAGGAATTGCTTACAGACTCGGGGATGAAGTCTACACTGCTCAAGGTTCCCTATGCATTCCACTCCTCTCAGTTGGATCCGATACTGTCAGATTTCAAGGACGTCGCCAGTGGCGTAACATTTTCTGAGCCCAGAATTCCGGTTCTGTGCCCTTTGGATGGCAGTGTTGTTACCAATAATGGCACCTTCGGCCCTGATTACCTTGCGAACCATTCCCGCAAACCTGTCAACATGCTCAAGACACTCGAGGTAGCAAACAGGGACCAAAGTATTACTCCACAGACTACAATGCTTGAAATTGGACCTCATCCAGCCATCTCAGGGATGGGACGGGCCGTTATGGGACCGCAAGTGACATTCCTAGCCTCATTGCAGCGTGGCAGGTCGACCTGGCAAACCCTCGGTGCGGCACTGAAATTTCTCTACACTGCTGGGGCCGATATCTCTTGGTCAGATTATCAACGTGACTTCAAGAACTGTCATGCAGTTATTCCGTTGCCAGCCTACAGCTGGGACTTGAAAGAGTACTGGATACAGTATGTCAATGACTGGTCACTTCGTAAAGGAGACCCCCCTCTGGTTATCAGCGATGATTCTAGGCTTGAAAGCACAACTATACACAGAGTTGTCGAAGAGACAGGCGATTCCACAAAGACACATATTGTCGTGGAAGCAGATATCGCACGTGAGGATCTCAGCCCGCTAGTACAGGGCCATGAGGTCGACGGCATTCCTCTCTGCACTCCGTCAGTGTATGCAGATATCGCGTTGACTCTTGGTACTCACCTCCTCAAGCGCTACCGCCCAAACCAGGAGGAGAATCTCGTGGATGTGTCAGATATGACAGTTTCAAAGGCTTTGATCCTGCGGAGCGATGGAAACCAGCAACTTCTTCAAGCACACGCTGAAGTTGATTGGCCATCTAATTCAGCGAGTGTGAAATTCATGTCTTTCGACGTAAGTAATTCTCTGTAACCTTCCGAGTCTAGTCACGAATGTCAATCTAATCGTAAAACAGAACAAGCAAAAACTGCAGGAGCACTCAAGATGTGTGCTACGCTTCAAGGACAGAAGTCTTCAGCAAAAGCTACAAGCGAATGCAGCAAGTATTATGCAGAAGAGACAGGCTCTCCGAGACGGAATTGTCACGGGAACTACCGCACGATACAATAGACCAATGGTGTATCGGGCTATTCGACCTTTGGCTCGGTTTCACGACGATTACCGTGCCATAGACGAAATTGTTCTAAATAGCAACACTTTGGAAGCCTCAAGCCGGCTCAGCTATGGAAGTGTGAAGCGAGGCGGCGACTACCACACTCATCCAGCTATCATCGACTCCTTGACACAATCTTGCGGATTCACCATGAACTGCAACGACAGCACCGACCTGGATGTGCAAGTATTCATGAACCATGGATGGGGCTCCTTTCAGATGTTTGAGCCAATGGACTTTGACAAAGAGTATACGACGTACACACACATGAAAGAAGGGGAGGATAAGCTGTGGCACGGCGACGTCGTGATCTTTGATGGCGAGAAAGTGGTGGCGTTCTTCGGGCAAATCGCGGTTCGTATCTCCTCTGATTCATACAAAAACCAACGCATGCTGACTTTTGCTCCCAGATCCAAGGTGTACCACGCCGAGTCCTGAAGGTAATTCTGTCAATCGAGAGTGGAAACAAGTCACAGAAGAAGCAGACTACACAGAAAAAAGACAATTCTGCCGCAGCTCCCGCTTTTTCAATGAGCATCCCTCAGCCTCACTCTTCAGTCACTAGAGAACTTGACGTATCCAGACTTACAACGGCATTATCCATTATTGCTGACGAGAGCGGCCTGTCTGCGGCTGATTTGACCGACGGTACTGTCTTCGCTGATGTTGGTATCGACTCGCTCTTAGGACTCACCATCTCAGCTCGTTTCAAGGAGGAACTTGATTTGGAATTTGAGTTCAATGCATTCTTTTTCGACTATCCTACAGTTGGTGATCTCAAGTTGCTATTTGGAGACTCCGGAACTGGAACTCCAAGATCCAGTGATACTGATGCGGTCTCAACAATGACCAGTGCAACAGGCATCACCACGCCCGATTTAGATGCGAATTTTGCAAGCGCCAAAGTCGACTTCCGCCGTGCTCTTGAGATTGTATCAGAAGAAAGTGGAGTCGCAGCAGAGGACCTTACTGACGACACCAATTTCGCCGACACTGGCGTGGACTCTTTGTTATCCCTTGTCATCGTGAGCCGGTTCCGGGACGAGCTCGAGCTCGATATCCAGCACGAGTCTCTTTTCCTCGAGTGCCCAACTGTCGCCGATCTGAAGCAGTTGTTGCTGGGAGACACGAATGAAATTAGCATGACCCAACCCCCGTTGGAGAGCGAGCCAGTTCCTATTCTGGCTGCACAGCCAGCGGAACCCTTTGTCGAGAAAGTTACCGTACCAAAGCTTGACGAAGTCGAAACGGTTGCCCTTGCGGCTCGCAAGGCAGCAGTTGATGGTTATGTTCAGAAGTACACAACTGGTTTCAATGGTCCCACTTCTTCACCTTCATCTGCCGTACCGAGCGACAACGACAAGGTTGTTCTGGTAACAGGAGCGTCCGGTAGTCTGGGAGGTAACTTGGTCTACCATATTGCCCAGCTTCCTAACGTGAAGAAAATTGTCTGCCTCAATCGCGAAAACAAAGCGGAGCCCTATATACGCCAACAGAAGGCTATGAGGGAGAAGGGGATTCGATTCCCCGAGGACCTCAAACCTAAGCTACTTGTGTTCCAGACGGATAGCTCGAAACCAATGTTTGGTTTGCCGAAAAGTGAATACGAAGGCCTCGTCAACTCTGTGACCCATCTCATACACAATGCATGGCCCATGAGTGCGAAGCGCGCATTGGCTGGATTCGAGTCCCAGTTCCAGGTTATGCGCAATCTGGTCGATTTTGCTTCTGATATCGCTTCTCGGCGTCCACAGTCGTTCAAGTTCAGTTTCCAAATGGTGTCTTCTATCGGTGTCGTCGGCCACTACGGCCTTGGAAATGGTGAGCAGAACACCATAGTCCCCGAGGAGAGAAGCAGCATTGAATCCATACTGCCAAACGGCTATAGCGACGCAAAATGGGGATGCGAGAGAATGCTTGATGAGACTCTACATAAGCATGCCGACCGATTCCGCACAATGACAGTCCGTCTGGGGCAGATTGCCGGCTCCAAAACCAGCGGGTACTGGAATCCAATGGAACATTTTGGGTTTCTCATCAAGTCATCGCAGACACTGAATGCCTTGCCGGACGTGGGCGGTAAAGTCTACTGGACACCGGTCAACGACATAGCTGGCACGCTAGCTGACCTCGTCCTTTCCGACCGCACGCCTTACGCTTTTTACCACATCGAAAACCCAGTCGGCCAGTCGTGGCGTGAGATGAATGAAGTTTTGGCAGACGCGCTGAATATTTCGAATTTGATTCCTTTCGAGGAATGGGTTGAACGCGTTCGAACGGCGCCGCAGCGAAACAACCCGGCTGCAACTCTACTGGGCTTCTTGGATGAGAACTACCTTCGAATGTCTTGTGGTGGGCTCGTTCTAGATGTGAGAAATACTCTTGAGCACTCAAAGACACTTTCTGCCGTGGGCCCGGTAAGTGAGGAGGTGGCTAGGAAGTATATTCACGTCTGGAAGGAAATTGGTTTCTTAAGTTCATAGACGCGCTAAGGACATATATACGGAGACATATTCATGTGATCATAGATGCCTAGTTTGGAAATGTCGCATAAATTTTAGACTTCTGAGGTCTGGTTTAATAGGAAAACTGCAGATAGCAGGGAACTATAGATCTGAGCAACAAGCTATAACCAATAAACTCAGTCTTGATCCCCTACAACGTGGAAATAACAAAGAGTTATATTCGGCGTGAGTACTAACTGAACTTATTTGTGGTCCTTGGCGAAAGCTCCGCAATGTGCGGACTTTTATAGTTGGCGCGAGGCGGCGGAGTTCATTTTCAGCTGAACCTCGCCAAGACTGTATTCCTGAGTAAAATGGACATGTTATGTCCGATACCCCCAGTTATCCATTTGCTAATTATTCTTGGTGGAAACACATCCCCACCAACACGGGCAAATAAACAAGAGCCTTTCCGACATTCGGTTGAAATGTTCCCCCGTTTCCATCGCCTTGAGGTGGTCCGGCGTAATATATAACGTAGCTACAACTCCTTCAAGTGGAAGTGTTAATATTTGATAACATTGAGGTATTGAACCACTAATTTTCACGTACACTTACAATATGAGCCGTCCTCGCACTATCTTGATTACCGGATGCTCGAAAGGGGGCTTGGGCGATGCCCTCGCCCTTGCGCTCCACCAGAATGGCCAGCGAGTCATCGCAACAGCACGAAACCCGGACAAGATGGCCCACTTCAAGAATTTAGGCATTGATACAATTACACTTGATGTTCTCTCGCCAGACTCT
This sequence comes from Mariannaea elegans, assembly GCA_930272665.1. NCBI lineage: Eukaryota > Fungi > Ascomycota > Sordariomycetes > Hypocreales > Nectriaceae > Mariannaea > Mariannaea elegans. The sequence continues at coordinate 5,560 of CAKNEU010000222.1, read as the reverse complement.
ATTTCTAGCGGCGTGGCGGCAGTGGCAGAGAAAACAGGTGGTTCACTGGATATTCTCATTAACAATTCTGGAGGAGGCTATTCAATGCCGCTGATGGATGCTGATCTGGACGCTTCACGGCAATTATTCGAGCTCAACGTCTGGGCTGTACTTGCAGTTACGCAGGCCTTTGTGCCACTACTTTTGAAGTCTAGCTTTGGCGGCATCATTTCGATCAACACATCTGTTTCATCGATGGTGCCCACGCCAATGGCTGGTATCTACAATGCAAGCAAGGCCGCCGTGGCAATGCTGGCCGACAACATGCGCCTAGAGCTCGCACCTTTCGGCATCAAAGTTGTCGATCTCAAGACTGGAGCCGTAAAGAGTCGATTTTTCGGTAACCAGCAAGGCGGCGCAGGTCCAACACTGCCCAAAGACAGCCTGTACAATATTGCAAAGGATGATATCGAAAGGGTCTTAGCGGGAACGAAGATGGAAAGCAGTATGGTCGAGAGCAATGACTGGGCGCACCAGGTAGCAGCCAAACTGCTCGCAAAATCACCACCTTCGCAGATATGGAAAGGCGGGAATGCATTTCTTGTGTGGTTTGGACTGAAATTCTTGCCATCTCAATTCCTAGAGTCTGAATTGTGGGAAATTGGAGCATTGGATGTTGTGAAGCGCAACTTGAACAGTCTAACCAGGAAATAATGGGACTCGAATCGCGGGTAGTAAGACGCGTGGGTCCTGGTTGAGAAGTACCACGGTGTGTGGACGCTGAAGAAATGAAGCTCGGATTCTCTTATTATATTATTTTCCGATTGTTGATCTTACTTGCTAAGGATTTATTTCAAAGAAAGAAATCATTTTCTCAGGGTTTATATTTCTTGTATGAATTTTACGGGCACTAGAAATTTGAATTCGCAGAACGTTTCTGACATTGATTGCTACCATCTTCATGCTACAGCTTAACGACGACTTTTTTAAGGTATCTAATATGAACCGAACAAATTTCTCTGAGCCTAAACAACCCTCCAATTCATTAAACCAGGAGGGGCAATACTAGAGGCACTTAAAAACGCCGTCTGTAGCGTGATTCGTCTTTTATAAAAAATCGATGATTTGATATAATCTTAACGTAGCAAATTCAATACAGATAGCCTTAGCCTAGAAATATGGCCGTATGTTCAGTATATTGCCTCAAGAGAGAACTGGAGGGAACTGCAGTTTTTCACCTAATTACACCACTCTGCCAAGTATATCATTTGTTTGAGGGAGGAGTCGTCAAAATGCGGCGTCAATTTTTGCCATAAAAACTGAAGACGCCAGAATCCGTATCTGGGTCATCCACCCTCGCAAACTAATTGAACTTCGGTGACCGGAGAGAAGCTGCAAGTTTTCATTAAACCGAGGGGTTATTTTTGGAAAGTCTTAAAATTTTATATAAATTCGACTATAATAACCATCGAGAACACCATCCATCGCAATCGCTTCACACCATAGATAGATACTAATTTGCAGCAGTCCAAAGGGCGGGACCAGGGTATGGATAGCTGGTGTAGGAGGTATACAAATTGAATATGATACCCTGCTCCGACCGAGTGTAGAGCGCGCTTCCCAGTTTTCCACCAGATGGCGAGACAGTACCACTGCCACTGACTCTGAGATTGAGACACTGTGGATAAGCTTGAGCACCATTGTCATTCTGGGCGCCGTGCAGTGCGATGATTTCATGTCGAATGACGTAGTTCCCTGGCTTTAATTTCGGAGGGATCGTAGTGGATGTGGTAAAATTGTTCGCAATCAGTGTGTCCGTCACCCAGGTTGTACCGCTGACAATGCTGCTTTGGCTTATTTTCGACCATGAGAGGCTACCGGCCGTAGTCTCGCCTATTAATTTATTAGCATTACATTTATATCTTCAATATCTACTATAAAATGATGCGAGATGTAATCATACCATTGTACGGAGCAATGTAGTTGATAATAGGGCCTTTGTGAGAGGATGGCCATGTGTTCCAGTAAAACGTGATGGTCTGACCAGCAGTAATGTTAATGAAGTTCTTTCCAGCAGTGGCGTTCTTATGGCAAGCTATGTCGACTGTTCCAAAATTAGCAGGCTCGACAAACCCTAGATCCTGGTTTAGAGAGTTCCAGCCTGCTGTTGCTGGAGCCTGACCAGCTGGGTAATAGTACCAGACAGGGTCTGCCCCAGCAGTCCAAACTCCATTGACTGTGACCCCGGAAACGAAACCATGTGCCGATACCAGCTGAGGTACGCATGCCGCGAGACTGAGCAATGCCGTGAGCAGTAGCATGACTCGTAGGGATTGAATTGAATTGTTAGTATTTGATGAAGCTGGGGGTTGTCTTGTAAAACTCTTTACCCGAATCCTATCTATTCAATTCGGGCCATCTGTCTTATTTAAACCTTACTTGGGAGTTAGACTATGTGGCACGACGTTCCGGCTGCCCGAAAGGTGCGTACCCGATATAGCCTTGCGGAATAACAGTTCATAGTCTCTGTTAATCAGATTATGTCTCTCCATCAATCAAATTTTTGGGTCATTTTGAAACAGCTAAAGTTCCTCTTGGCAAAGCCTGAAGAGGCTCCTTCACAACCAATAGCTGAATCGGCCGTTCGGTTCGTCGGACCGCTGGGGCGCCACAACGGACATCCATCGTCCGCCTTCCTATGTACGTCTATAACTGCGACTTGCCAAGATTTGATCTATAAAAAGGGTGACACTAGTTCCATGCCAAGTCCATGAGGTTGTTTTATCCGTCCCTACGTAGCCGGGTATTGTGATCTGTGGCGTCAACGGAACGTGTCGCGCCATGTTCGTTTTGGGAACATGCCAAAATCGTCCACTGCATCAAGCATAAAACTCTTCCAAGAGCAACTGCGAATACTGTGACAGATCAAGACACCTTTAGAGGGACTTGAATCCGAATTTAGCTTGGCTCATCTAGGGGGCTTATGTATATATCTTGTCGGGTCTGCCTTTACCTTCATAATGAGAGATCTAGACCGAACTGCCCGAATGCTACACAACCGTGTGCTGGCTGCATCCAATGGGGTTGAAAGAAGTAACCAGCTGATCAAAGCCTGACAAACCATGCCACAAGACCATGACAAGGGGAAATATGTGATCCTTCCAGTGTGTTCGTCTTCGATGCAGCCAAACCGCCTGCCTTACCTCCGCTAGTTGAGGGAGAAACCCTTTTTCTCGTAATAAATTGAAATCTCATTTAAAAATGCTTCGTCTGCTTCCAGACTCGCAATCCTGTTTCCACAGGTTGTGAATTGAAGACGTTGGGAGCTTGGTTGCCTCAAGCACCAAAATGGGCTGGGCAGTATTCGCTTTTGGTTACCAGCTTCGCAACAAAAAGGGTGGCCAAAAAATCTATTTTTCTACCTCAAAATAAGATCAGTTGGATGGGTGACGTCCGTGAGGTGTCTTATGTTACGTTCCGCCAATATATATGAATGGCTTGGATTTGTGTGTCGCCGTACTTCGCGACTTTTAAATACATTGCGAAGCAAAACCCAATCGATATGCGACATGGTCTGAAGAAACGGGTCTCCTCGATTCCGGTGCCTTTCGCTGTATCTGTGAAGTAATTGTGAAACGTTTTGTATTACATATTCGATGAAAGGAAGGGCTTGATCTGCTAATAAACGGAGCTTTTTAGCTTTCTAGACCGATACTTTCGACCAGCGCTGCTAACAACTCAAATCAAATAAGCTCTTTGAGATATTTGATTTGAGGGATGTTGGAATTGTATTTGAATAGCCGGATTTGATTTGATTTGAATATTTGATTGAATTTGTGTGGGGCTACCATAGTAATGTAATATTATTAAATAATCATCAAGATAACTTCCAATTTCTCAAACATTCAATAGCCTCAATAGTCTGGTCATGCAGACTATGCATTTGACTACTAACTGTGAGCTTTGTGAGGCTGAAAATACGCTCACAATCAGCAGACATCGAAGGGATCGATAATATATCAATTGCCATCTTTCCTAATAGCGGGTAGGTAGCTTGGGCTTGCTGCCAATATTGAAGAGGATCTTTAGTGCGGCTTGGTTGGGTTTGGAGCTCAGAATGAAGTTCTTTAATGCCTGTGCCATCTGTATTCAGCTGTTGCTTATAGAAATTGCTGGGAAGTAAATTAGGTAAGGTCTCTGTTGACTCTTAAGGAAGGTTGACAGGGAGGCTTGGAATAGCCTTATAATTACCCTAGCTGTCACATAAAGGCTGTTGCTGACGGAACGGAGCCGCGGGACCGAGCCGCGGGACCAAGCCGCGGACCAAGCCGCCAGAAGCTAACCCAGCTAACAACCTACCCTAACGAAGGATATCAACTATCCTGACTATAAAAGACCTACCTTTTTCCTTCCAATAGCTAGAAATCAAGACATTCTATGACCTCAATCCTCCCTCTTGTTGTAATACTAGCCTTGGTAGAAGAAATCTTCAAATCTTGCCTGGATATCGGCTGAGTTATCTGGCATAACCTGCCTAACCTATTGTATTGTAAGCGCAGGATGAAGAATAGTAGCTGCCCAGTATATAGGCGTTTCGTTAAGTAAGCTAATATAATATTGTAGTTAGTTGAGGGTATATTAATAATACTATTATGTAACTATATGCTGTGGGCTAGGCTTGGGCTTGGCGTTAAGGTTATTATTAGAAAGGTCGGGCTGCGGCTGCAACCGTAAGGGCTAGTTAACCTTATAGTTATTAAGCTAGCGGGGAGGGCATATTATATATTATAGTCAGTAAGGTTTATGAGGCTGTATAGAAGGTATTGTTATATTTGAGGGGGCTTGGCGGCAGTTGATTTTGCCTTGGAAGTAAGTGGAAAGGTAGATTAGGCTCCCTATAACCCAGCTAATTTAGCTAGGAGCTTGAGACTTAAACCTCTTAGTCTCCTTACGAAGAGGTTCAAGGAGATATTTAATTATCTCTAGGATATCCTAGTTATTAAGTAGGAGGTATGTTGATAATAGAAGCTTTTGGTTAGCTAGCTTTGTGCTATTTAGTGCGATTTATTATATAATGGGCTCCTTAAGGTAAAGAGCGCGTTTAATTATAGATAATGTTAAATTCTAATATATTATAATATTATTGCTTAATTGGATATTATTATAATACTTGTAGAAGTCTTTAACTTCCTCCTTAAGATTGGGTTAATAGTAGTTGTAGATAATAGAAGAAAAGGAATGTTAATATTAGGGGCTGTAGTAGATAAAGGTTATTAGGTTGTAAAGTATAATAATTGGGCTGCTCTCTTGCTATTGCTAAATATATATTAAATTTATAGTAGAGGGAGATAGTATCTCTTTACCTATATATATTAAGCTATAGCTGTAATTACTAGTATTAAGGAAGGCTTATATAATAAGGTTAATAATATAATTAAGGTAGTATAATTTAATAATCTTTATACTTTTAAGAGCTGGATTTTAAATATATAATATAAAGTTATCTTAAATAAGGTAGGTAATATATATATTATTTAATAGGATATTATTAAGGGTAAAAAAGCTAAGGCTAAGAAGCTTA
>CAKNEU010000221.1:0-40721 GCA_930272665.1 Mariannaea elegans | reverse complement strand
TCTCGAGCCCTTGCGGGCTCATTGTCTCAGACTATCTAGGTTTCCTCACCCGGGTCCCGGGCAATCCCGTACAACAATGAGCCATTGACAAAGGACCCTAATTTCACCACCAGTCTGCGCCAAGGCGGCAAAGCAAAGTATATTTGCACTCTAATCTACTGCAACTTCTGAAAGTAGCCATTTGGATAAAAATATAGGGAACTTTTGAACTTTTAAAATCCGCTTAATTCCCATATTAATAGAGCTATACCAAGCTTTAGATAGGGTTATAGGTTGAAGATATTAGTGGAGCGTTAAAGGGCCGTTAGCTTTAGCTGACTCCCTCTCCTTCTTACTCTAACTCTGCTTCATACAAGTCCAATTACTCCTCCACCGAAACTGGCAGTATGTGCGCTAAGGGCTGATATGCTCCTGGCATATCCGGCTGTACTTATACTTAATCAATTGGTGATTTCACTTATATGGATTGTTGGTTACATGGCGATCGATTGTGGATGAACCCCTGCATTATAACCCTGCCTACCTTTTGACCCCTGTCCCAACAACGTCTTTCACTACGGGTACATGCACATTGACAAAGCGGCTGAGAATGATATTCATCCCATCTGCTAATATCCCACCTAAAGGTTCCCTCACCAACATGAAGGGAGGTATGTATCATACTGTGGTCTCGCATGTCCGCTCATAGATGCCGCGCCTACTTCTCTCTCGTCCTTGACCTGTCCTGTTTCACTTCTAGTCGCTCATTTTCATCTTCCATAATCTCTACTGTTTGGAGAATCGCGCTTGATTCTCTACCAACGCAGCCCATCATGCAGCTGAGACTCCTTCTCAGCATCCTTTTCCTTCCCATCACCACAGTCCTGGCCGGTGGTTACGCAGGTGCTCTGGAGCGAGTGTGGCTATTCTACGCCTACTAAATAGACGGGCTCAATGACGAAAACAGTCGCACCCTTGGATGGAAGTGCAAAAGCTGGGACCCTGCTGCTAATGAATGAAGAAATAAGAATGGCAAGGAGCAGTGGGTAGAGTGCAGAGGCAACCTACCGGGAAGGAGATGCACCTTTAACCAACTGCTCAACTTTCTCGGGGGTGCCATGCCAAAGGACCAACTGGTTGCCGACAAGGACAGAAACCTCTTGGACCTGAAAGATACGAACCCTGATCCGGAGCAGACGGCCAAGAAGGTGTACACACACTTTTCCAATTCGCCAACGGGTAAAGTTCCCGATTACCAGCCGTACAGGGTCCTGAAAACCGGTGGAAGTGATTATGTGGACTACATCAACAGGGCCAGAGATGTGGTGTCCAAAGCCGTGACAGACGGCAAAAAGACTGCCGACAACAAGTTCTTGTTCGACTGCTTCACTGAGTGTACCTCCCAGATCAAAACAGCCAGGGTGGGTGATCATGGGAAATGGCTCATTGCGGAAGCCGAAGACAAATTGCACCCTAAAGCCATCACCGTGAAGAAAGAACTGTTAGTTCGGGGAACAGTCCGGCCGATCCTTCAGCAAATTGGGAGACGGTGAATTGGGAGGAAACCATGTCAGAAACAGTGAAGAGTGGTAGTCACACTATGGAGCAGGTGGAGAAGATTACAAAAGATGTGAAGGATGACTTTTACACCAAGGACCCGATAGCTGCAGACCATAGAGGGTAAAAATATATTTGTTTACATGTACCATTGATAAATTCTAGTGAGTCATTCAAAAAGGCTGTCACGAACGTTTCGCTCACTTATTCTATCTCTCTAAGCTCATGCAACTTTAAGCCAAGCTCGTTCTCCATCATGAAAGTCATCTCCTCGTCAAAGTCATCCATATCCTGCACCATTCCTCCCCTCTCTATTCCCCATCTATACACCATTTCCAGCTGAAGTCCATTCAGCAAAAGTCCCGACTTGGGATCAAGGAACCTGACATTCTCCTTAGGACATCCGTAAAAACAGTGTTCGAACGTGGTCCCCCACCTCATGACGGAATCTTCTATCACTATATGAAGCTCTTGCAGTGCCGTAAATTGTCCCATCATCACATGACTTCTGTGAAAGAAGTACTCATATATCAGCTCATCATAATATGCTGTCACCGTAAATCTGAGCCGTTGTATATCCGCCTGATGCGGCGCAAGACGTTCCACTCTGTGGTCCTCGATACAGATCATGTCCGTCTCAAAGTTGACCCAGATGTACCGAGTCTCAGACCCGCTGTTGGTTGCGGTGAAGAAGGCTTCCTGATAACATGCATGCCGACGGGACTCCTTGCTGACTTGAACAACTCCAGGGGGCGGTACAGGCGATACAAAGCCTGTTGTCTTCGCGTGTATGTGGACGATACGAGGAGCTGCTGCGAAGCTCCAAATGTGCGCACGGAGCTCAGAGGGGAGACGCGGGAAGGGGTGAAAGGAGGTAGTGGTCATTGGAAATGATACGAAAAACGACTGAGAACAATACAGTAGAGACGGCTTCCTCGTAGGCAAGAGTTATTTAGATCGGTCTGACGAGAGGGTCTGATGGTGATGAAGTTTATTACGCCTGGGAGGAATTGTGTTGCAAAAGACGAACGTCCCCGGCTATACACCAGGGACCCATATATATCCTTCGTTCTCCATGACCTGATCAGGGTCCAGTGGAGTCCTGATTTCGTCCCCTTTCTACATAGGGCACGGCCTTCTTACACGCTGAGCAGGTTTCGAACACACAACTTCTGGTTTTTTATTTTATCACCAATTAAACTAAGTACAGGTACAACTGGACATTCCAGTGGCACGTTGGCCCTAAGCGCGACATACTGCCAGTTTCAGCGGAGAAGCAACTGGACTGGACTTAGGAGAGTCACCTGAAGCTTATGGCCCTTTAAAGCTCCACTGTCATCTTCCACCACTCACCCTATCCACTCAGGTATAGAGCTCGGTGCAGCTTAATTAATACGGGAATTAAGCGCACTTTCAAAGTTCAAAAGTTCCCTATATCTCCATCTAAACAACTACTTTCAGAAGTTGCAGTAGATTGGAGTGCAAATTTAATTTACTTTACTTTGCCGCCTCGGCGCAGACTGGTAGTGAGATCAGGGCGAGGCGTGATGAGTAAGAACAATCCTAACAATGACTTTCATGTAACCATATAACGATGACTGGCGTCTGGTCGAAAAGTTTTAAGCGCTTATCAAAGGATTGTTCCTATATTGTGAACGCGGAGGATGGGGTTTTTTTTTAACTTGCTTGCAGCGCAGCCACGCGTGCGTACCTGGTGGTAGGGGTCACTTTACATGCATGTGAGCCGATCCAACTCATTCTAGACACATTTGTACATGGGCATCGTGGCCGTGTTTACGAGACGGCTGAGGATGAAATTAGTCGTGGTTTGCCAGTGTTTAATATGATGTTGGATGAACGGCCGCTGGAGAGGCAGGACTGATGGCATATTCCATCGTTCAGGACCCTAATAATGCATTCATGGCTGTGTTCAGTACGTTGGCAGGTGCGGGATTGCGTCGGGAGCAGTGGGAGAAAGCGGCCAAGGTAAGGAGGGATATAGCAGATGGGGATGTCAAAAAGTTGGGATCAATCAAGAATGATTTGGATACAATAAATTTTGTCCGTGGAGGGTCATGTAAGATCTAATTTGATATGGGTTGCCTAGATACCTTGATAGAAGCAAAATCATTTCTGTAACTTACTCGCCCACGCTGCAGCGGTAATTCTTACTTACGCGCTACGACATAGCTACCATAAAAATCCTGTCGCCTTTTGTTCGTTATTTTGCGAGTGTGTGCTCTATTCTCGCTTTCATTGGCTTTGCTGCCAATAGCGCAACCTTTGCCCTTCTGGCAAATCCCCTGGAGAGAAGTAGAAGATGTTTTGCTGTACGTCAACGTAAATTTTGTATCAATGCAACGCTCACTCACTCTTGCGTAGACAACAATGCAACCAACTGGCACAACAAATCCATTTCTGAGAAAACGAAAACAAACTTGGACTGCATTTGGTACATTCACAAGAGATGGGGTGCGAGAACCAAGTAATAAACAGCCCGCAAGATTTCCACTTGTAAAGTTCTTGATCCTTACTTCCCAGAGCTCACTTATATGACAGCATTATGACAAGACTACGTCTCATTTAACTTGACCATCACCTTCAAGTTTGCCTGGGTCCGAGATATTCTTTCCCTTGATGGCCACGGTCGGCTGATTTACACCTACATAGGAGACGTATATTAAGCTGATAGAGTAAGGTCTGGGCTGCGTGCTCCCCGAAATCCAAACATCTGATGGCATTGTGATGCCCTCGAAGCTTCCACTTCGCGTGGATGATGGAAATCTAACCTCCATCTTCCATATACCCGCACACAAGTTCAGGTAAATCTTGGATAGCAATTATAAGAACCAGCGTTCTTTTTAGTAATTGACTCTAAAAACCATAAACGCATGGTCTAAGAGTCTTAGCTTAATTCCCTACGAATTGTTCTAATCTTCCTACTAGCTTTTAGGTAGTACCAAATCATTCTCTTCTTTTATACCCATGTTCAACGTTAGTGCTGTCTTCTTGGAAGCATCTCTATTAGCGTGTGAGCGAATCGCTAAAAAGTGACGGTTAATACGTCTTGAACAGCTTCAGAATGTCATCGCACTCCAGGGCTGCCGCGACATCCAGCGGCGTGCCATGTTCCTTATTCTCTTGCATGGGGTCGATACCCTTTCCCAGTAGAAACTCAAAGCGCCTCACTCTCTGGCTCGGGTTCATCTCAGGACACGAGCTGTTCAATCTGTTTGCTGCCACAACATGTAGCAGCGTGTCTCCTTTGCAGTTTACCACTGTCCAGTCCACACCTAGATCGTCAAAGAGCTGCCAGATCAAGTATTCCCTCTCACATGCCACCCGCATTTCAGCCATTTGCTTTTCATAGCCGTCTATCCCGTCGCGCTGTATCACCCTGGCCAAGACTTTAGCCTCCCGGAAGAAAGCGAATATCGGCGTCTCTCCCTCGTGGTTCCGGGCATTTACGTCTAAGCCCGCAGTGAGGAGGCGTTGGAGAAGATTATCCCGCTTTTCATATTTGATCACAGCTGCGCCACAGGATGGCTCTGGGTCGTAACGGAACTTCGCACCCACCTTCACCTCCCGATCTAAGCCGATGTCCCATTTTTGTCGAAATAATAAATGCAATAGCGTGTTGCCTGTTGACTTTACCAAGGCTTGAACGTCTGCTCCAGCTTCTATCAGCTCGTATATATGCCTGGTGTCTATATTGTCGTGGAAGGCGGCGTGCAACGGCGTTCTGCCCTCGCCATCTACAACATGGACTAGCTCCGGGGCCGCTGCGATGATACGGCCGACATCTGGATCTTTGTTCATGCGGAGATATGAATTGGCTGAGAGAAGAATGTGCAAGGCAGTTCTGCCCTTGTCATCCTTCGCGTGGACGTTGGCTCCAGCTTCAAGAAGCAGCTGGATCAGCGTTGGCTTCTCCAATCCTGTCGGGCCGACAAAGTCCCTTCCCCTGGAACATGCGGACAATAAGAGGGTCATGCCATGGCGATTCTCTGGTGCTTCCAGATCCAGGTTTGGATTCTGCAGCATAATCTCGAGGAATTGATTCTTGCCATTGAGATGAGCTCTCACAATGCTGCCCCTGTGAATGAGTCGATGCATCACCGTTGTTCTTTCATACCGTGCTGACGGGTTCGCTCCATGATCCAGGAGAAGTCTGAGCATCTTTTCAGACACCTGATTGTCTCTCTTGTCATCTTCTGGTTGCGCAGCGAGTAACTCGAGAGGGTACTGCTCTAGACACACCTCGGGATCTGATCGCTGGGGCCGGTTCCATCGTCCGTCTGGGGACACCCACGCCGGAACTTCCTTTCCGGGTTTTCGCAGGTTAGGGTCCACACCGCCGGCGAGGATAGCCTCGAGAAGCGTAACGTCTTGACGGTTGATGGCGTCCATCATGGTCGAAGGGGAGACGACCGACCCGTGGCGAACAAGTAGTTGGTAGACATCCATATTGCCTCTGACACGGGACAGGCAAGTTTGGCCCCTGTTGTCGGCGCTGTTCGGATCGGCGCCGAATTGCAAGAGTATTTCAACAGCCTTTCTGTCGAAATGGGGGCCGCTGGTCGCTTCCAGTGCAGCGCTCAGCGGTGTGATGCCACGCTTGTCACGGGCTTCAACGTCGGCACCATGCCTGAGCAAATAGGGCAGCGCCTCGTTTGTCTGCCACCAATGGCCGCCACGGGCAAGAATGTGTAGTGCAGTCGGGCCACTTTTATTCGCTTTGACACTCGGGTCAGCGCCTTTCGTCTCGACTAGCAGTCGGACAACGTCCATATTCCACCATTCCCGCCGGCATGCCTCTACAAGTAGCGGAATCGTGCCGCTGTCCTCTGGAGTTCCTATCGCATGAACAGCTTCAGGACGAGCCACTTGATCGAGCATCTTCGCGAAGCCACCCGCCACAAGATAATGCAGCATTGTGCCGTGATGCATCGATCTGTCCTTGTGGAGCTTATCCTCATCCAACAAAGATTCAACATCTTGAAGGATCTCTCGAGTAGCAAGAGCATATTGTCGACGAGTCATGAGTACAGTCGCTAAATTTTCGCCATGAGGAATAGCCGACGGTAGCGGAGCATCATTTCTCTGCGAGAGGCGGGCAGACGTTTCTTCGTCAAGCCTGTACTTTTCTATGTGACCCAAACAATCGCGTGCGCGCAAAAGACATTCCGTGGCATGATCGAACTTCTTCTCTACTGCCAAAGATATAGCTTGATCAATGTAGCGAGTCCCGCTGGAGGATCCATTGGCAACGAGAAGATCTATGATCTCGTCGAGCCTCTCATTTGTGAACGGAAACCGCGAGTGATAGCTTCCACCCTCCAAGTCAAGCTTCGTTCGCAGCGTGTCGGAGATCAATACTCCCGCGGAGTCGGGCTCCGAGTCAAGGCCATAGATTCCAGAAGAGCTCCACCGCCATTTCGCAGCCTCTTCGTCCTGGAGTGCGACACAGCCATCCCAAGGAGACCCGGCGTATGAATCTGTATCCACAGCAGCACCGGCGTCCAGGAGCATCTTCACGGTCTCGACGCGGCCAGAGGCACAGCCGTAGTAAAGAACTGACCTAGCTAAACGGTCACGTGCGTTGAGTAGCTCTCGAGCAGTCGCTTTGTCCACCTTAGTCTTGAGCCAGGCCAGCAAGATTCCCAATGTATTTGTCTGCCTCGACCGCGCAGCCAAGTGCAGTGGCGTCAGCCCGTCGAGCGTCTTCTTCCGTGGGTCGGCACCTTCTTCGAGCAGCCTCCGAGTCAAATACTCTGAAAAGGTTGATGCCAGATGCAGAGGTGTGATGCCGTCGTTGTCGATGCAGTCGACGTTCTCGTACAAGCCAACGAAATGGTCGAAAAAGCACTCATCGTCAGCATTAGTTAGTCTGTCGTTACAAGAGCTGTTGCATGGGCGGAAGGCAGAGGGATGGAACTTAGCGACAATATGGAGAGGAGTCTGGCCGTCATGATTCGTCCTCACAGGGTTGACGCCCATAGCGCGAAGTTCTGAGATCAGTGTTGGGTTCGGAGGTGCCTTCGCAAACTTTGGAGCTGCCAGATGCCAGAGCGTGTTACCCTTGCTGTCGGTGTGATGCGGATCAATGCCGTGAGATACCAAGAACTGGACAAGACTGGCGTCAGACCATGAGGACTGCATCGCACAATACAGCAGATTCCTTCCCTCTAGGTCCGTGGTGTCGATCTTCGCACCGTCCGCCACCATCTGCTCGAAAACCTTGATTTTCTCGTCTAATTCGTAGCCATCATTGCTGTTCATCATCTGGAACAAAGGAGTTTGACCCTTGTTGTCCTTCATCTCTAGCCCCGCCCCAGCGGCTAGCAGCTGTTTCAGCACCTTCAGTTCCCCTTTCATGCCATACTTTCCTGACCCGGATCCAGGCAAACACCAGTGCAGAGGGGTTTGTCCTTCATTATTCATTAAATTGACATCGGCACCGTTCACATATAGTTGTCGAAGGAGAAGGAGGCCGGATTGTCCTAGTTCGTCCGTGGCTGCTACATAATGGAGCGTTCCGTTGCCTTTGTCATCGACAGCAGCAGCATCGGCTCCAAGTTCTAGTAACAAAGAGGCCCTTTTCACTTTGAAATCGACGCCAGTGTATTGGTCCTTCAGCACAGCCAAGAGAGGCGTAACACCAGAGCGCTGTGACCTGGCGTTGATGTCTACCCTCGACACTAGAATCCTCAAGATATCATTATTGCTAGTTGTGTGCAACAGAGTTTCTCCAACTCGATTGGTAGCATTGGGGTCAATTCCTGCATCAAGCAAACACTCAACGGCTATAGCGTCACTTGCCATGTGCAAGGGAGTGCAGCCATTGATGTCGACATGTCGAGCTTAGCTCCAGCATCGAGCACCAACTTGAAGCATCTCCTTGTCTCCGCATCATCGCTAGTCGTGATTGCATCTACGGGCATTGGGTCGCCGAATCCGGCCAACGCATGTAAAACATTGTAGCCCGTTTTCGCAACTCCACCGTCCCTCCTTGCAATCCAATCATCCCAGTTGTGCAGGATGTTCGGGTCCGCGCCGGCTTTGAGAAGAAGATCGATGGAGTCCGCATCACGGTTTGCACACGCTATGTAAAGAGGCGTGCAAAACTCGAGCTTGGAGTTGACATCAACCATGGTGTGTTTTGACAGAGTTCCCAAGATGTTCCTCCTCTGATGCATGACGGCCTGCCCGAGAGCCCAATTCACCAGCTTAGCGGTTTTGAAGTGGGGAACAAAGATCGAGGCCATTTGAATGTTTCCTGCACGAAGGGCATAATGGGCGGGGGTACCCGAAAGGCCCCGAGGTTTATGCTCCCCAAAGCGTTGATTCTCTCCTTTAGGGATGAAGGGGTCGATACCAGCGTCGAGCAAAACCTTGACGACCTGGTGCCGGTTGTGGTGAACAGCAAGATGTAAAGTACTTTGGTCATACTCGTCATATGCCTTCGGATCTGCACCATACTCCAAGAGAAGCTTGACGAGCTCCTCATCCCCGTTTATAGCGGCTTGTCGAAGCGGCGGCTCTTTGGCGTCTCCAGAACCCTCAGAGTTGGCTTTTGCGAGGTCCAGAACTTCCCTGGCGAAGCTCGTCAGCTTGAATGATGTTGCGAGACCAAGAGGTGTAAAGCCACATGTCTTGCTAGCCCCTCCTAGGATTCCCAGCTTCTCCAGGTTCTTGCCCACAAGCATCGCATGGACCTGTCTGTTAATCTCAGACTGGTCATGGCCAGCTAGCATAGCCTTTCGCGCATGGACGTGCCAGTTTAAGACCGCATACCGCGTGAAAGGGGGGAGCACTTGGTGGTCAGATCGAACATGGCGTCTAAACAAGTCGGACTCGATGGTAACACTATCTAAGCATCCGGCTCGAAGATACGATATACAGAAGAGCGCTAGGCGGTTATGCGTCGGCCCAGACTCAAAGATAGGGTAGGTGCTCTGGTCTGTATCTCTGGCTATCCCGTTCAAAAATTCGGTCAAAGAGTGATGGACCAAATGGACAGTCTCGTCAGGGCGAATTTCGAGAAGAGGGCCGCAAGCGGAGCGGATGAGACTTTTGGTTGTGGCCAGGCCTTCGATATCATGAGTGGCGTTGATGAGGTCGGAGACTTCTAGTAGGCGCAGCGGCCGCGTCGCATACGTGACAAACTCCAAGACAAGTTGTTGCAGCCCAACTGGAATGTCGGTTCTTTTAGACTGTTCCTCAAGGATATTTGAGTACATAGCCGATAGTCCGGCAGGAGTAGCCTGAAGGCTATTATCCAGCTCCTGGTCAGGCCGCTCCAAGACATGATCCAGTGTCAGTCTCGCATATAGAAACAGGCCATCGCATCGGTCCACGATGGTCTTTGCGACGTGAGAGTGGCTTTCGGCCGGAATTGATGAGCCGGCAAGTCGGTGCTGGATATAGGCGGTAATGTCGGGCTCAACACGCTGCTTGTCCAGCCGGACATCAAGTACTTTGACGCCTCTTGCGATCTTTTCAACGACTGCCACTGGCCGGCTAGTCATGAAAAGCTTCACCTCAAGGGGACGGCACTTGACTAGTTCGTAAAAATGCTGTAGAAAGGGCTCCAAGTCTTCCTGATCCATCTCATCAAGTGCGTCGATGAAGATGTAGGCCTTGGGCAGATGCGACAATGCCGTGCGGAGGAGAGGGAACAAATCGGCTAGGGACAGCTTCTCGACGCCGAGTTCTTCGCCGTGGTCCTCTCTGACGCATTTCTTGAGCTCCACTTGCAAGGGTGGGCTGAACTTCAAGACTTGAGCCAGCCAGTCGCGAACCGCTGCGCAGGCGTTGTGGTTGGCGGCAATAGTATGCCGGAAGAAGAAGTAAAGCACTGGGAACTCCTCTTGGGAGATCCTCTCGATCATGGAGGCAGCGAGTACTGATTTTCCAGATCCTGGGGTGCCTGGGAACACGTATTGTTAGTGTGAGCAACTACCGACAGGTCCGTAGGCATCACCGACCTCGAACCCAAAATATCCTGGGGTCTGGCCTGTCATGCCATTGCTGGTACATAGCGGAGGGGTAGATCCAATCACCAGTGCCCGCGAGGCGAAAGGAGAGGTGTTTTTGATACTCGCTGCCATCGTGGTCGTATTCCGTCGGCTTGAGCCAACGCATGATATCGCTCAGCACGGCCGCCGACTCCGGTAAAATGTTGCCTGGATTGAAATCGCTGATATCTGGACGGCCTATGAAAACGGTATCATCGTCAAGCTCTGCACTGTAAAACCCATCGACTTCAAACTCATCGCTATGCGACTCCACATCATCGTGCAAGAGACTCATGATTAATTCGCAGGAATGATGGAGGACAAAGTTTGCGTGAATGCGGGAAGTTAGAAGAGGTAAAGTAATCATATGATATAGGCTGTTTATCGTTACTGCCAAGCCCCTAAACCCACCTCAGCTCAAGGTCCAATCTCCACAGCTCTCGCTCAGCAGCTCAGCAGCAGCTCAGCAGCAGCTCAGCCTAAAACGGCAAGAAAGTAGCTCTATAAATAGAAATATAATATGTTGTGCAGGAAAGAGACTAACGGATCGATGATTCAGTCAAAAAATGAAAGATGCTTAGTTCTTTTATCTACCCGGCCAGACGGCTGCCTATTCATCTATCTAGATCCCGGAGGCCTTGAAGAGGCCTCCGGAAGAGCTTATCAAGCTCTGTAACCTCTGTTGTCACAGACTATCTAGGTTGCCTTTATCCAGGATCCGGGTTATCCCGTACAACACTCTACATAGCTTAACGCTCAATAGACGGATTGCATATCAACTCCAATCTGCCGCTTCCTCAGGCTAAGCATCAGCTCGCAACGAGAACGAGACGTGGCCGATATGCCAAGTCCGTGTTGACCTATCCGACGGCACGGTGGAGAGACATGGGCCTCCTAGGTTCTTTTACTAGCTTGAAAGGTCCGGTAGGCTTTACCTGGGAAACCTCGAGGCCCGATAAGGGGCAATATTCCATCGCCTGCTGCATATGCGGTGATCGCTACACAGATCATTTTGAGAAGACGAAGCTTCAGCGCCAACAAGACATTCTTGACCACCTTGACGAAATTGTTGAACCTGAGGAGAAAAACATTGTTTGCGATGTCATAGAATATATCGAGAAGGACTAGTATACAGCTGACTTCATCGAAGGTGCACCTACGGCAGCCTTCGGACCAGGGGATTGGGCCAAATTCGCACCGGTTCTTCGCCAACCATTTCGCGACGTGCACTTTACTAGTACTGAGATTGCATCAAATTGGAAAGAATATATAGAGAGTGGTGTAAAATCTGGCTCTAAAGCCGCGGGCGAGGTTGTCGATAGCCTGAAGCCGAAATCTAGGATCTAAGGAGATGGGCAGACGCAGCGGCGACAAAGGGTATGCCAACGGGAGGAAGTATCGGACCGTGTCACACGCTGAGGGCAATATCAGCACTGTGATAAATAATACTTATTATCATTCCCACTCTCTAATGTAAATAAGCATTTGCTCTGAGTTAGAATACCCTAGTAGCTAAGGATATTATAACAGTGCCAAGTGCTACCTTACAGTTTGAATTTGTTGTACGGGATTGCCCGGGACCTAGGTAAGGTAATCTAGATAGCTTGAGACAAGGAGGTCGCGAGGCTTGAGACCCGATACAGCCTCTTCCGAAGGCCTTCGGCATCTAGGTAAGATAAATAGGAAGCCTTTCAGCCCGGGTAGTTAGAAGAATTAAGCATCTTTCATTTTATCTGACCGAATCATCGATCCGTTGGCTTAGCCGTGTGTGAATTGCACAACAGAATTATAACTATGAGCTAAGTCAAATCGGCAGATAATTAAGTTTTATAATGCCCAGGTAGATTGCAGAGCATGAATTTTGCCTTGCCAATTCATATACTACTTTTTTCTCCAAGGTAACTCTTATGCTTAGATCAGAGGCTAATACATTATCTTACAATAAAACTTCTATCTTCTCATCTATCAACCTCAACAGAGCATATTTATTTGGCAGACGAGAGCGACCAATCCAATCTCTTACAGAGAGAGGTGAATTCGGTAATGGCGGAGGCTTTCTCCTTTTCTCACATAGATCCCAATACCGTTCCCCCGGTGGTCCATACGGATATTCCTCGAGGTTCATCATTCGACTGTGAATGTTTATCACCACCTCCAGCTTTAGCGTTTCTCCACCAGCCGTAACTGTCAAACGGGTCATCTAACTACACGATATACGATAGCCAGCTTCCTTTGGAAGCTAGCTTGGCCGTATAACTAGCTCATCCGTATAGCTAGCTTCGTCGTATAGCTAATAGATCAACACAACTAATTTCCCCTCGTATAGCTAGTCTAGCCAACTCACAGGGCCTCATTTCCCTCTATAAAAGACAACCCTTTGTTCGATAGATAGATAGAAATCAAGAGCTTCTATGATTCAATTCCTTCCCTTTTGAATGTGACAGTAACCAACTGCAAGGTATATGCAACCCAAATATCATCGGCGCCGGCTGGAACGTCTTCCCCATCTTCGATTTTGAGCGCCAGCTGCAGATCCGCACCGCTTTTTATAAAGACTTTCAGCATGAGGCCTACTCTGAGTCGCTCCATGAAATTGTTCGAGGATTCGTCATCAAAACTAGTATCCTCCTCTGAATCAAAATCGCCTGATGCTGCAGCCACAGTTGCCTACCAACATAGGAAATGCTGCCAGATGGATAACTGCTGATTTCCAGCGGCAATTCGGATAGAGCCGACCTCGCCGCTGAACGCCAGGTGCGTCAGTAAGTTTGGGGTCACGATTTGCTTTTCGAAAAGATGTCTCAGAAAGAAAAGACCGGCGGCTATTAAACGGTTTCGATTATTTCCATAATAGTCGGCATCTTTGTGGTTGTCAGGACTGGTGGTAGAGCCTTGGTCCCAGAGATTTCGGCCCATGGTCGCTCCTATAGCGCCATACACAAGCATAGCGAGCTTATCCGGTTCCAGAGGCATGTCGTGAAGGCACGCGGTTCTCCAAATAGGATACTCCAATCGCCCCGAAAATAGCTCGGTGAACAGGGGTGAGATCACAGCTCTTGAGTATTCCTCGACGTCATCCACACTCTCATCAGCTTCCCTCCAAGGCAACACAAAGTTCTCAGCATTCAGTACTTCCTCCGTAGACTCGCGCCAATGTCTGTACTCGGGAAAAAAATTCATAATGGTATGTCGAACTCGCGAGGTGTGGCACAGCTCGTAATCATCATATGGCGCCCCCCCCTCAGAGTCTTTTTTTGATAGGTTAATGCGGAACGCAGTTTTGTTGCAAGTCAAGGCGCGGCTGAGTGTTGTGCTCACAGATAGTTGGGGTATGGTATCAAGACTTACAAGAAAACCAAATGGCGGTGCATCGAGCTTCTGGTCTTGTCGTTGTTCAATGAGGCATGCTACCATTATCGACTGGCGGTTGAGAATTTCCTCTTCGGTCTTCTTCTCTTCGTCATTTTTGATACTATTCTGTCGTTCTACATCCCACCAATATTGCTTTATACTCGCAAGCTTTAGTTGGGACAACGCCTCCATGTTGTTAAAAGGCTTGTCGTGCAATTCGATGCGAACCTTCTGCTGTTTGAAAAAGTCCCCTACGGAGCGATGAGTGAAATCAATGTCGTTTGCCTTGTCTGCTTCGACAAGTCCTCTGCAGACACCCCTTAATCGCCGCCTAGCGCTAATTTCAATCTCCCTGACTGTCTCAAATCCCGGCTTTGGAAATTGTGCGCATTCGGCGAACCGCAGATCGGCTTCGTAGTCCTCAAGGAAGTAGAAATCACCCAATTTAAGCCATAAGTGCATGGTTTTGGCCCCGGGAATCATGCCCAAGAAATGGAGAAGGGAGGCGGTATAGCTCATCAGCCGACGATCTTCTTTTCCAAGAGTATCCAGGATTCGTTGGAACAATTCGTTCAGCTCTGTCGGAAGGGACTCGATCTCGCTGATAAGCCGGGAAAACCTAGCCCCATCATCTGCTTGTTTGCGGATCTTCTGAACAACCAAAACAACCCAGAGAAATACGCCCTCTGCCTTCTTGGTGATGGAAGAGGCTAACCACCGGCGCTCTGCCTGTGTTCCTACGTGTTTTAGATTTCCATGGACATATTTTTTCATGTCTTGCCCTGTCAACTCGTGAAGGTAGAACCTGTTATCCTCGGACAACATGTCCATGAACGGATTCTCAATGCGACTCGAGACACATATTTTGAAGTTGCCTGAAGCGCTATTGGCCAAATCTGTCAGGGAGCGTACCATCTCGCGACGGTCCACTGAGGTAGTTGCCTGATACTCGTCGAGACCGTCGATGAAGAAGGTAAAACGGTAGCCACCAAGGAACTTATCATCATGCAGCTCTAACAGGCGTTCGTAAGCCCGCTTGACGTCATCGTCAAGGATTTCATACGCTGAATGGATCTTTGGCTGTAAAAGGGCCGTGTTCCATTGATCTGGGAGAAGATTCTGTGTGAGGCCTGGGCTTGTTGTCAAGATCTGGTATAGCAGAGTTCTATAGAGACCCATCAAAGACTTTTGTCGGGGATCTGAGCCAAGGGCATAGAAAAAGAAGTTGGCTATAATCAGCTTTCGCCCTCCTTTTGCCTCTAATTAGCTATTAGCTAAAGAAAGAGAAGCCACGAAGAGCTTCTTAGGTGGGGTTAACCTACGCGTCCACTTCTCTAGCTCGGTTCTAGTGCGCTCATGGCCACACAATCTCTTCACTGGTACCCGTTAGCCTCTAGCATCGGACTTCTTTCTCAGTCTTTCTCAAGTCTTCTCGGCAGAGAAAGAGGAACACGGAAGAGCTTAGAAAAATGGAATGACACGGCTATAATAGGGGAATTTGGTTACTGACTCAACGTAGATTTGCCCGAGCCAAGCTTGCCGCATATGTGGAAGATGCCATCTCCTGATGATAGCCACTGAGTGAACTTGGTAGCCTCTGAGGATTTCCCGTCGAGGTCTAAAATCCAATCGAATGTCTCTTTAAAGGGACTATCAACGTTCTGGTAGCGGTAGGACATGTTCTTGAACCCCGCCTTGATCCCTCGAAGGATTCGGTCTTGGGTGACCTCATTTAGTGCATTTTGCCCGACATGCAGCAGAGTTTTCAACTGATCCAGGGCTTGATCACTGATTGAGTTAACCTCCATGGTCGTCATATCCTGCAAGGTCTGCCTCAGTTGAGTGATGGAAAGCTCAAGTCGAGTCAACTTTGGTCCATCCTCTTTAACTCTCGCGAGAAGTACTTTGAGGTTTTCACTGCCGTATTTGAGTAAGTGATTGCATTGTCAAAATCTCAACATTTAGATATTTCTTTTGTCCGATGCGTTAATTACACCCTTACTTTGACAGGGCGGCAATATGGAAATGAAGCTGACCACAGCAGCGCTGAAGTTGTTTCTCCAGGTCGTTAAGCTTTGGATCAACTATTAATGATTTCAAGGCTACAAGGCCGATATGTGTTTTAGATTTGCGCTGTTTGGGCTTGAGGACCTACAGATCCTTTTTGATGTCGTTTGTCAGCTTGTTGCACTCCTGAGCCAAATTCACCAGTGCTCTGTCGTCTTCGGTCAGGGCAGACTGATTGGTAGGAATTATTCGTTTCGATATAACGGCTATGCTGTCGTTCAACTTTAGACGTATCTCTGTCTCTTCTGAAGACCCCTCGACTGAATTGTAAAGAGTCTATGATAGCTTTAGAATCTTCTCCGCAGCGCCGACGAATGTGAGGATCCCGGAGACGAGACCGATGGCGGTGACAGGATCCATTGTCGCTGTGAGTAAGAGGAGTTTTCTTCTTCAAAAAAGGAAGCTCGTTAATTGTGATATTCAGGGCCTTTAAGCAGACGTTTGCAGATGGACATTCGTAACTAGATTCGATCTGAAAGTACCATTTGGGTGTCGACATTGCGTGACATGACAAAATATCACTCAAAAGAGGGGTTAGATGTTACAGGTTACGCACATGACATCGACGTACATAAGTATTCACAGCGTAGCCAGACTTCTTCGTATTCGTTCAACCTTCTTACTACAAAAAATGTCGTAAACGTCCCGTAACATTGTATAAGAAATAGACTTAGGCCCTAATTCCTATACAAAGGTGAGATTAGAGTGGACGATTGGGTTACGCCCTAAACTAAGCCAGGCGGTGACCGCCGGCAGAAACATATCCTCCATGCCTTATCCCTGCATCAACAATTATGCTGACGATCCAGGACCGTATTGGGCGGCCGAACGGTCATTTTTAGCAACACCCAGAAGGACAGATAATCCGCTTGATTACTACCACCAGATTAGGATTCACCGTAATTCTTATAATTTACCTAGGTTAGTTAACTGAGAAGTGTACATCTCAAACGGGCAGCTTCTTATTTATAATTTAATGACCTAAATATATCTAATTGCTATAAACGTACAGTTTATCCCTTAGATAACCTAGTCTACCCATACCTATTTAGGTCTGGGTTAAGTATAACTATTGCATATTAATAGCTCTTATTTATATATATTATCTATAATAATATTAGAAGAATATTAAGATAGTTTCCTAAGGTTATACTTACTTAAACTTAACTAAGAGGCCTGTAAATAATAAAAAATCAGAATACTTGTTGTACGGGATAACCCGGATCCTAGATAAAGGCAGCCTAAATAGTCTGAGACCACGTGGGTTATAGAGCTTGACACACCGGATACAGCTCTGCCGAAGGCCTCAGAGAGGCCTTCGGAATCCAGGAAAGATGAACTGGGAGTCCTCCAGTCCGGGTAGATAGAAGAATTAGGCATCGTTCATTTTTCTGACCGAATCATGGATCCGTTGGTCTCTTTCCATCAAAACAATACTATTACAGTTTATTTTCCTATACCTACACCGTAAAAAGGTAGAAATAAATATAATTAAAGAAAAAATATTATACCTTTTGTAGTAGGAAAATATGTCACAAAGAACGTAATGCAGCTAGGTACAGTAAAAGGCACCAATCCTCTTAATTCCAAGACTGAAGCTTGAAGCTTCGGTAGCAATACGCTAGCGAATGACTGAGGAAAAGGAGGCGATGCATATAGATTACGTGCGTGCACCGGTAGCACCAGCTGACCTCGCAACTGGTGTTATAATAGGTTTGGAGAATTCTCAAAGACAAACTACACATTAGATGCCCTTATAAAGCTGCTCTTAAAGATAATAAGACGTACCGAGCAGAGTTGGAAAGATGTGTAAACTTGGTGTGGTCATTATCCCGTAGAGATAGATTTCTAAGCTGATTGAGTCAATCCTTCAGGCTATTATTCGGGCCCCGGTGTGGTATACTAACTATTAAATGCTAAAAGGCAGGGCTATCTAGTGATATATTATCTTTAAAATTTATCGCGGAATTAGGTGTGCTATTGAGTCCAGAAGTTGGTCGTGGCGAGAGGGAAACTATGGTGTGAGGTGGAGTGCCAAAGACTTTTAGCCTGTCACTCTACTTGGTATCCCACATATAGCAATTCGCGCTAAAAGTTGCGATTTAATAGCACACTTAGACAATTTCTATCACTTCTAGACTGACCCGCACCAACACACAGCAGAAAAGATTGAAAAGTTTCCGCAGTACTGAAAGTGACTAAGGCGTGGGTGCAATCGCTGGAAAAGGCCAAAGATGTTGTAGGTGGGTAGGCCGAGTATTGTGCAAGCACGCCATAGCATGTCGGATGTATCTCAGCTCATAAGTGGCAGTCAAGATTTGCGCCTTTCTCTATCCCACTCAACATTGCCAACATCTCCCTTGCGTATACCTCAGCCGTTCCAAAACCGGCCAAACCGTTCGCTTGGCAAGGGTTGGGGTTATTGTCATTCATGGGTTTTAGATTGGTCCAGATGCTAGTTATCTCTTCAATATAACTAGCGCACTAGACGTGATCAGACTATTCTCTTATCAGAGCGCCACCCCTCGATGTCGCCATATGACCCGCCGAAGGCGGCACCTATCCCATTTTCCGGGGTCAATAGAAGCTTGGCGAAAGGTTATAAGCGGGATTGATAAGACTGCTGCATATCCGGTGTAGAGAAGGAGCCTCAGAACATGTATACGCACCAATTTTAGCCAGGATGTCACAACCTCAAGAAAAAGACCTGAAAAGTGACTTCGTCATCAATGAAAGTGGAGGCGATGTCCACGGGTTAAAGACTCAATCTCAGGAGGCAGTTGCTCCAGCCTACGTTGAATCTAAGAGGTCTTGGAAGTCACTCTTCTGGTCGAGTAAGCCCCCAACGATGCATTGAAAAAGTACACGTCGCTGACAGTTGTAGCACTCGATGTCCCGAAGGAGGAAGCCCGATTCCTCACAAAGCTCGACTTGACGCTCATATCGTCGTCAGCTCTAGGGGTGATGTGCCGATACCTTGACCAAGCCAACATCACCAACGCTTTTAGTATGTGATCTGACGAAGAACGACAATGTTGCTTACAATTTCCATAGACAGTGGTATGAAAGAGGATCTTTTGCTTTTCGGAAACGAACTCAACTATGCCAACGCTATTTGGAGTGCGGCCTACGTCTTTGGACAAATTCCTTCGAATCTTCTTCTTACCCGAGTAGGTTGCCTGGCCCCTTTTGTTCCTTGGATTCTGACAAGGACATAGGTCAACGCTCCCATTTACATTGCATTTCTCGAGTTGGGTTGGACAGTCTTCACCTTTGCTACCGCCGGCGTCAAAAATGTTAACCAGCTCTATGTATTCCGTTTCTTGTACGTCTGTTGCCTTCCACGACCTCATACCATCTCTAACCTCGTTCCAGCGTCGGTCTCTTTGAGGCCGGTCACTTTCCAGCCGTTATGTATATATGCTCGAGCTACTACAAACCTCACGAGTTAGCTCGGCGCAATACGTTGATTCAAGTTTTCACTTCGGTTGGCCCACTCTTTTCGGGCTTCTTGATGGCGGCAGTATACACCGGGCTGAACACAGTCAACGGTCTGGCCGGATGGCGGTGGATGTTCATGTGAGAGACTCTCGCTAGATCAGAAAAGGCTAGGCTAACATTTAATAGCGTCTGCGGTTGTGTCTCACTACCTTGCGCCATCTGGACTGCAGTCGCAATGCCTCAGCTCCCTGGCCGAGCAAAAGCCAACTGGTTTGTCTCCTAATAGCACTCGGCATCCCCACATCACTGATTCTCCTAGGATATTCACACAGAAAGAAGTCGAGCTGGCTCGCGCAAGAATGCCCACCGAAGCCAAACCTCGCACCGGGCTGTTCAAGTTGAAGGACATTAGGCGCTGGCACACGACGTGGCACGTCTACCTCTGTAAGCACGTCGATTAAGATCATTATCCTCGGATGCTGATAAATAAATAGTCCCTTTGTTCTTTGCATTCCTTACTCAGTTTGGCCAGTCTGGAGGGTCTAGTAAGTTGTCACTACCAGTATTGCAATTAGGTGACTGACCGTCGAAGTGATTTTCTGGGTCAAGAGCTACAACGTCGCGGGAAAACCACCTGTCTTTTCGGTCGCTGAGATTAACATTATTCCCCTTGGCGTACGTTTTCCTCACACGTGCAACAGAACTGAGCTTACTGTATTCAGATTAACATCATTACTATTTTCTGTACCCTTCTCAATTCGTGGGTTTCCGATAGCTTGCCTGGTTCGGCAAGATGGCCAGGCATGTTGTTTGCAAGTGTGATGGCCATCATTTTCCCAATCGCCCTTGCGACCACACCTGTGCACCCTCCGAACAAGGCGACTCGCTGGGCCCTTTATTGTAAGGCCACTCCGACGAATAGCTGAAAATTATTGCTGACTTTCTGCCCTAATAAGATCTTACTTCATTGGGAGGAACAGCCGCTGGTCTTAGTTGGACCTGGGTAAATGAGGTGAACAGACATGATCCAGAAAAGCGAGCGTACATTTCCGCATTGGTTAGTGCTGCAGTTTATTCTCCCCCGTGCGAGCTAGAAGCTGAAGGTCACATTTAGATGAACGCGTTTGCGTATATATTCACCGCCTGGGTTCCCATCTTTACCTTCCCAACGTACTTACAACCGTATATCGTCACCGGTAATTATATCACCGCCGGATTCGGGGCGGCGGCAGCGATCACCGTTCTCGTTATCAGATATTGTCACAACCGAGATCTCAAGGGACAGCATCAGCAACGCTTGACGTTGCCAGAAGATAGTGAATCAGCATAGGGGAATTAATATCGCATTTGTTCACGACACCAGGTCGAAAGCAAATATTTATGTTTTCTCTTTTCCAAGATTGGGGATCTTGTGGAGAGTGTATGCTCTCCAGAGTTCAAGGGCATAATTGCATGGAGAAAAAAAGCAGAAATAAAGGGGAGGAGAGCGATTGCAACTTTCTCCGACTTGTTCTCTCTTATCTCCTTGCCTATAGGGAAAAGTTTACATGCTACACTATCGAAAAAAAAAATTTACACCCAGTCAACCCTAACTCTACATGAGCTAAAAGGGGTTTTTTTTGGAGGGTTTTGTTTAAAAAAGAAAAGGCCTCAATAGCTAAAATGCTATCTAAATCCCTAAGGATCCTATCATAGAGCGCTCAGATATCTGCGCATCATCTAGGTCTGCAACCATAAACGTCAGATCTAAACATTAGATAGCCAGGTTTGCTACTCTTTATCAAGTCTTCCTAGGCAGATTCCACCTCGCCTGGCTACCAAAGTCTCCCTAACGTGGATTCCATTACGCATGTACCGCTTCGCGATAGAGTGAGAGTCAACATTTTCTTCATCATTATTATCATCATATGTTCTCTATCGTAATTTTGGTATTCGAGCTTCTCATATATGGCTCGGTAAGAAATAGCCAGTGTCGGCAGATCAATTCTCCCGGGATGTGGAGTTACTCAGCTCCCCCCCCCCTCTGGTCACTTGGCTTTCTGAGCTATAGGAAAGAGGGCTTCTGAGATTGCGTGGATAAGAGGCTATAAATATTGAATTTAATATATGTTTCAATAACTACACATATTAAATAAAAATCTGAATCATAATATTCACCACGTTGTATTTCGTCTATCAAATTAATACACATCTTATGCTATCTCTAAACAACACAAGATATAGATTAACAACTAAACAGGAAAGAGTCTCAACACCTGACAGTGCCTGATTTGATAGTATGGGTCCTACGGGGGTAGGCGAAGCTGGAGACGCCTCCACTGAAGGACCAGGCATGTCAGCTTGAGCCTGAACTACTGGTTCTTTCCGCAGCGGACAAAGAGAGGAGTACCTGGATGAGGTCTGGGGATTCGCGGCGCAAGCGCGAATTCTTCGAAAAGACAGCCCTGAATCGTGTTTCAAATATGGTTGGGTCGACTGACTCAATGTTGAAACCCGACGTTGGTGAACCAGGCGTATCGGCTGTGGCCGCCTGCAGGCTCCGGTTAGCCGTCTCTGTCTCGCTTCCCTTGTCTGTTGTTATGATTTTCTCTGAACTGCCGATTGATGGCTTTATCGGGTCCCAATCGGGTCCTTGGATTTTTATCTCTTTCAAGATTTTGCTGAACATGTTCACAACCTTGTTGACAACGTATGGAACTAACCAGTCAAAGACATTCATAAAGTTGGGAAGGTAGTAGGGGTGAGGGGATTCGACAAATCGTTTGACATTCACAAATGCCTCGTCCAGGCAAATGATTGCACCTTTGTTCCCGTAGAAGTCGAGGTAGATTGGCAGGCTACACACCACCATGACCAAAGGCAAACCGCTGTTCGTGTTGGGGTACATCCTATAGCCCGCATTCTGTTTCACACTGGCGGTGATTATAAAAAGTAAGTCGTTGGCTTCGAGGAATCGGACCGCAGCGTCGTAGGAATAGTAATAGGAATAGCCCCTAATGTCGTTAGATACGAAATACCCATCGCCGCTGTAGTCGCGCTCGAAGTCTGGTTGACTCCACAGGAGGTCGCACTTTATGCCACTCGTGGGCGGCTCGCGGAAGCGATCGATCTATGCAACGGTAGTGGATCAGTGCTGCAGTTTCGACAAGTGTCACTAAGTTTTTTTTTTTTACTATACCTTGTCTATATCCCTAGGACTCTGAAATTCTGGTCCGATTCCGCCGGAAGCGCCAAAAGATTTCTTGTCGATCAACTCCGAAATGGCCCCCTCTTCGGGCGGGCTACGGCGGGTGAAGAGACCAAAGCGCTCCTCTGGAGACACGCCCGTGTCTTGACCAGCCGTGTTTGTCAGTGCCCCATAGTCTTTGCGCCGGTCATTCCTCTTAAATTTATTAAGGAAGCTCATGGTGGCGGCGCAGGCAACCGGTAATGAGGATTTTTGTGTTCCACATCCCGGAGTTACGGTCAAATCAGTTCATCGAAGGGTTTCTGCGGAGCGTCATCACGCATGTCCTTGATGGGGGTCGTCCAATGGCTGTCCAGCAAAGCCCATGCCTGTGGTCAGGCAGAATTATCTTTCAGGTAGTCAGCCTCACTGGCTAGAAGTGTTGTGCAATTCACACACGGCTGAGCCAACGGATCGATGATTCGGTCAGATAAAATGAAAGATGCTTAATTCTTCTATCTACCCGGGCTGAAAGGCTTCCTATTTATCTTACCTAGAAGCCGAAGGCCTCAGAGAGGCCTTCGGAAGAGGCTGTATCCGGTCTCGAGCCCTTGTGGGCTCGTTGTCTCAGACTATCTAGGTTGCCTTACCTAGGTCCCGGGCAATCCCGTACAACAAGAAGCAACTGAGAGTGGAACTCCATACCTACCAATTAGCGCTAAACAGTTGAATAATAACTGACTAGTATTATATTAAGGAGAGGTAGTTTAGTATATTATATTATATTCTTCATTAGTTAGGATGGTATTCTTATTGCTTGCTTTTTAATTATTTATCTTTTTTATAAGTTACTGTGATAGGCTACAGCCGTAAGTAAATCAACTATTAACGTGCTGCCCACACAACCTGTTCAAGTAGAAGGACGGGGAGCATGTCGGCTTAATTGGAATCTTCCTTTGATTGATTTTAATAATTGTATCAGCTAGGCAAAGTAGTGGATTCCAATGATTTCTTAAAAGGAGTTTCACTACCAAAGGAAGCATGATCGAGTTTGTGTCAGATGGGCAGAGCCTCATTGGTCGGAAGACTGAGGTGCGACCTTAGAGGAGCCATTGGCCGTAACGTTATCCGATATGATTTAGAATAGAACCAAACGCAAAAGCTGTATTTGTTCCCAAACTCAGCCAATCGCTGCCCCAGGGTATCGTGTGAGCTCCACTGCTGCTGGGTTCCGGCTGGATGAACCAGCCATCCACGCAAGTCCGGCTTGATCGATCTGATCCCCAGCTTATGCTTAAAATCCAGTGGCGAAACTTAGAGGACAATGACCCATGCTTTGTATTGATTGATAGAATTTGCTTCAATATTCTAGATACTAATTTTTACTTAGGCCTTGCCGCTGGATTTCGCAAACAGACTTCGGCAAAGGCCTTTCTTCGCTCAGCTTCCACGAGTTCGCTCCTCGGCTTAGCTAAACCCACTGGAATCTCCTCGCGGTCACTTAATAATCCCTCCCAGGCTTCGTCCGTAAAATCCTTCAACAACATTCCAAACTCTGGTATGCCCTGCCTTGCATGAAGTTCGGTCTGAACAGCTGGTGGAATGAGCTCCACTACCTTGAGTGCAGGATAGTCTGTTTTAAGTGTTGCTCTGAGTGTCCATGTAAAAGAATGTATCGCAGACTTAGTAGCTGAATACGTTGGTGACATGAGATTCGGCACGATGGCAAGACCGGACGTGACGAAAATAATGGCGACAGGTTGCTTCTGCGAAAGGGCCTGAAGGTGCGGCAAGAAGAGGAGACTCGTGTGCACCGGCGAGAGATAGTTGATTTGACATTCCGAGGCTATAGAATCTAGAGATACACTCTTAGGATCAAGCAGAATAGGGTGGTATTGAGTTCCGGCGTTCAAGACGATGGCATCCGTCTGAGGATACTTCTCGATTAGGCTAGAAAACTCATTAGTACGGTAGCCATCGCCTTTTAGTTCGTTACTGCTGATGCAACGGCAGATGAAACCTACCAGGTAACCCAAGCCTCTAGCTTGTTTATTTCGCCAACATCACATTGCTGTATTGCAACTTTATCAGAGCCGTACTCGATTAAGAGCTCATCCAGTCGCTCCTGGCGTCTCCCGACAGCAATAACAAAAGCGCCATGCTTAATGATTTTCCTTGTCAATGCCAGCCCAATACCTGACGTAGCGCCTGTGACGAGCACACATTTGTATGGAAATGCCATAATGGGAATTGATGTAGTCTGCATACTGTACATTGGAGAATGGCGATGCATCATTGACATGATTTATACTTATCTTTAACGTAATTTGGAATTGATGTTGAACTGTCGGGTTTACTATCCGTAATAAACCCGTCTCGGCCCAACATCTGTCGGATATTGCTAAGTCCGGGGATGATATTTCCGGATTAGTCTTCGCGTCTAGGCAGGCCTAGAACGAAGGAAGGGTCAAAATATCAAATGGAGTGTACAGTTGACAAAACTATAGGGTAAGTCAGCATTTCAAGCTAACCCATCAGCCAGATCCACTTCTAGTGACGGTAGCTAGCTAGTCTACATCTGTATGTGAGGGTTGTGTGAGGCAACTCAGCATGGCTACCTTTACTACCTAATAGCTTCTTGAAAGCAGTCTTGGGGATCTTGGTGTCG
Source organism: Mariannaea elegans (assembly GCA_930272665.1). Classification (NCBI taxonomy): domain Eukaryota; kingdom Fungi; phylum Ascomycota; class Sordariomycetes; order Hypocreales; family Nectriaceae; genus Mariannaea; species Mariannaea elegans. Next base: position 15,472 of record CAKNEU010000221.1, on the reverse strand, counting down.
AAAAGTCGCCATCAGCCTTCTCACTCGTCCTCTCGAAAACGCAGATTTACGATGAACATTAGACAATAGCATTAAATACCAAATATATTTCCTCACTATCAAAGTAAGGGAATTCTAGCTCCCACAGCCTAACGTCCGCTCTCCAGGTTATTCGCAATGCAGGGGTGCCGGCTGTCAGGGGTCCAAGCTGGACAGCACTCGCGATTGCACATTGTCTAGTACATGGCGCCCCAACCCGCCCATTCGGCGAGAACGAGCTCTTAATGGTCAAATCCATACAGAGCTAATGCTTCAATATCACGGTGATTGTGTGTGATTTTATCCACACACTACCACAGCTAGACGTTTCCGAGGCATTCACCCTTCCCGGTTTGTCCGCTCAGCCCTGGGCATACAGCTCCTCTAGTCCCGTTTTGTCCCTATAAGTAATCTAACAGTTTGAATAGAAGCCCTAAGCCCGAGAGTGAGTGACATGCAACGTCCAAGTGTCTGATTTTCAGTCCCGATCGCTGACGAAATGATTCACACAAGGGTTTCGGGGAAAAAAAAAAGGGAAACAGGAGGGGAGGGTTTATTATCCCTGATATTAAGATTTAAATATATAATCCGTTTCATTTGCCACTCTCTCCTCATCGCCTTCTTTATGAACATGGAGGAGAGGTGTGACAATGTGATAGATAATCAGTGTGTCCTGAGGGAACGACCTAGTGTCTGTGCGTGCTTCTACCTGTACTATACCGAGGCCTTTAGAGATACGAAATTTTGAGATTTCGACCCAATAGTAATATGTATGCTTGCTTTGGTTCCATAACAGGTTTACGACTCGCACGAGACTTCCCAAGTTGGTGATATTAAAGGTCTGGCCGGCTGGCCAGTGGATCCTACCAGGCTTGGAAAGCGGACAGGATGACTCAGCTATGATGAACCCTAATCCGAAAACGGCCTAGACTTATGTCTAAAACGAGAATAATGTGATTTGAGGCAAGTCTGTCCGTCCATTATAACTCAGCGTCGAAATATTTCAGGAAGGACCGCCCGAGCCGGCTCGCCACTGAGTAGTTCTGCTCATCGTATGCATATCCACCCACATTCAACGACTCTATGATTCTACCTAGGTCTCGAAAACCCGGATTACACACACCGCTTACATGAGAGAATCACATTCACTGTGATCACCTGGGTTTCTTTTTGGCAGGTTCCCCATACGCAAGGCATATGGATCGTACTCAGGAGTCCGAATTGAGCCGACCACTCAATCGGGGAGGTTGTCGGACTTGTCGCAAGCGCCATCTCAAATGCGACCAGGCGGAGCCTGTGTGTCATCGATGCCTTACATCTGGCCTGGATTGTGGAGGCTTTGCCTCAGCTCTGCGATGGGTTGTGTCAACTGGCTCTGAGATCAACGACAAGACATCTCAACAAGAAAATAATGAAGACCAGCACTCCAGACGCCAGCTGTACAGTGGTGAGCAAGCAGCTGTATATATTAAAAAAAATTACTTAATGGGCAAAAGAATATACTGACCCCCCCTTGTCTAGAGGAAAGTCGCGAGTTCATGTGCACAGTCTTGGCAGCCAAGTTATCATCGACCGTTGTAGCCGCCCTAAACCAGATCGATGACCAGGCTCGAATTTTTGAAAGCGAGACGGAAACCAGTCTATCCATTGGGCCATTTGGCGTCTTCAAGGTGACGCCCGATGTCATTGACGTGGGTCTACCAAACAGAGCCATCGTCGATTCAGCAAACAAGAACCTAGATGCGTCATTGCCTGCGGGCCCGTCGATTCCTACGTTTACAACACCAGACTATAATATATCAGAGCCTCTTGATTTTCTGCAATGGGCAGATCTTTTTGACTGGGGCCCTGACCTGCTGGCAAATGGTCCCAGTACCCAATCAAGCATCTTTCCACAGGCACCGGGAGTCGTAGGAGGGGAGAGTTTGCAGAGTCGAGATGAAGGCGTCTCCGATACCAGGGAACTGTATCATGGTAATCATCGCTCCATCGGCTACGAATCTTCAAATTATTCTCAATGGCCAGATATCGATTTACTGGTGGATGCACCTTTACTGTTACAGCATTTCATTGACGAGGTCATTGACCAGATGGGATCATTGCCAATATACGCCAAATCCCCCTGGACAATACTCAATACCCCAACGGCCATCCTCACATTAAGTGAGCTCACGCTCTTTTCCAGGGATAGAGAAAAGATCAAGCATGGAAATCTAGCCAACTTCTACGGGTTGATAGCCGTATCATCCTTTCACGTGTCATTAAACTTTGCTGCTTTCCCAGACATCCCGAGAGTACCACGAATCGGAGACGATTGGACGAGTGTCTCGAGAAATGCATACAGGGCTGCCAAGTATCACATGAATCTTAGCCTAGAAAGGGAATCATTCGCTCCGGGCCATGTCAAATACAAGGAACAACTCATGGCCATCAACGCCATCCTCGCAACTGCTGTAAGCAATCCTTAGTGTCAATGGCCGTCTCGGGATAAAGCTGATGGACAATGATAGATCTTGTCTGGGAGCGAGCGAGACGTCCGACATTACCTGACCGAAATGGAGAGATTAATCCGACAAAGAGGATTGACGAAGAAAACCATATCGCGACGAGCGCGCTTGCTGCATCAGATCTACGCGTGGATCAGGATTGTGTCTGAAAGCACCTATGTACTTCACGAACAAAGAGAGCCAAACGAGGTCGACGAACGGGATCTAAGCTTCAGAGGCACGAGGGGAGATACTGAGATAGACGGACAGGCACAGTCGAGTCAAGCGCTCCCTCAGATGGTCCAAGCAGGTCATGACTTTACGCTGGATGACTTCCTCGGATTAGAACCGCGCCTTACAGACTACGAGCGTGTTATCCATGGCGAGCATAGCTCTGGATCTAGTATCCGGGACATCCATCTGGCTGATTCACAGCAGTACCGAGATAACATGTGCTTACAAGTATATGGTGTGCCAGAGACATGGCTCAGTCTAGTATCCCAGACTACTCGACTTGCCAATGTTATCGACCATCTCAACACTGACAGAACTAACTCAGAGTCCGACATATTAGCTTCTCTGCAACCTAAAATTGCTCGCCTCGAAGATGCAATATGTACGTTTGTCTCCCGCAATCAATCCGATCCGCATTCCTCTTCAGCGACCGCTAAAATGCACGCAACTAAACCACATACACACATGCTACACGCACTCAACTCAGCTTTAATAATATTTTTCTATCGGCGAATACGAAACGTCAACCCCTGGATACTACGACATAGTGTTGACGAGGTCATCAACTACCTGCACATGTTTGATGCAGCTTTGGAACAGAATGGACTCCTAGGGCCTGGAACGGCATGGGCAGCTTTCATCTCAGGCGCGGAAGCTACCATGAGTAACCAAAGAGAGACGATCATACAGTGGCTGGATGTAGCATTCTCCAAGTCCGGGTTTGTGAGCTACAGGCTCTCGAAGGAGGTATTAGCAGAGATTTGGAAACGATATGACGAAGGTCGCTCGGAAGTTTCGGGTACAGATAAAAGCAGAACGTCCAGGGTCGCAACATCTGCGACTTGGATGGAAGTCTGTAAAAAAATGCAGTGTTGGCCGCTCCTCTGTTGACATCCTTTTCAGATTATATACAGCGGTTTTGACTTATCGAGAAATGATCACATATATATATTCGTTTTTAATAATGGCACTACTCCCATCTCTATAGCCCCGTGATTTCTGGAATATTGTAGCATTATTCAAATAACCATCTTGGTGCGAAGCTCTCCAAGTTACGTTGCCCTGTGATAGCCGCATCCACACACGCCTTCATACTTCCAAAATGGCACCCTCTCTTCAGCATTCCTGGCCCGTAGTGCGCGTACTTGGCAGAGTTGGTCATTATGGTTCGTGCATTCTTCGGGATGACTGGTTCATCCAACATACACCAGCAGGTATCTGTGAGAATTCGCGTACCAAATGCCTCAACAATATCGGTGTAACCTTCCTTAAGTGCCTTCTGATATATGTGCCGACTTGTCGTTATAATCACGTCAACGTCTTTGTGTTTTTTAGAACGACTGCAAAGTTTAGAAAGCTCGGCAAACTCTTCCAATGCAAAATGAGGACTTCCGAACGACACTAGGTCAACGCGCGTCTCGCTTGCCGTATTCAGCATCTTCCATGTCAATCGAAGATCGCCAATTTCCACGTTGATACTTTCCAAGGTCTGGACATCAAGTTTCAGGCTTCCAGCTTCAGGTGTGACGCCATTTATGTGGAACATTGGGGCAGAAGAGGTCGTGGCAAATCCGGCTCCGAAGGCCTTCATATCAGGTATAGTTGCCCCCAATCCCTCCAATCCAAATATGAGAGGGATATCAGACCCAACAAGCTTTCCAAGGTGATATCCGAGTAGTGGGTACATGGAATCATCTGGGCGGTAGACAGTTGGTGCTTGTATGCGCAATTTTGGAAGTCGGCCCTCAGGTAGGTGGCATCCCGTGCATGGAGCTCTACCGGTGATGGCGATCATAACGTCGAGATAGTCTGGATATTTTTGAGTCCGCGCACCCAAGACGCTATTGGCGAAAACCACAGCATTAGACTCTCCCCATCCAACCTGATCACCTGGCTCTGGTTTGCTGTCGAGAAGGTACGGAGCGCAGGTGAAGCTCATCTGCGCCCCCATCGCGAGGTAGAGGTCTCCAATTTCCGACACGATCCTGGATGTTTCGGGATCCATTCCCATTTCCCTCCATCGCTGAAGGTCAACATTTAGGGAGTTGCATGTTGACGGAACCACAAAACTTCCTCCCAGTGCACTCAACCTTTGAGGAACCAGAAGACTGGTTCTTCCAACATAACAGCAAGCATCGATATGGACCTGGGAAACATCGATGAGGGACCTAGCTCCTTGAATTGCAGCAAACGATACAATCACCTCCATTGCCATTCGGGCAGCCGGGCTGCAGCCGTCCCCCTGGAGTAACTTAAGGTCTGCTTCCGAAAGAAAAACTTTGTCGGGTTCATTTGATGATATTGGTGTGCAGTGTTGCTTCTTGCCAGTAATTGTCAGGTTGGAATTTTCGATTTTAGCAAAGGTTGCACCCTCCAGGAGATTAAACGTCTCAATGTCAGGCAACACAATAATCGGTATTGACTTTGCGAACATTATTTTCGCTATCAAAACCCCCAAAGTCAAAATATCTTCCATTTTCTGGAAGATTAGTGCGGCAGGGCCATTCCCTTCGAGCAATAGCTCAAGAATTACGCCGCTCGCTGCACAAGACCCTCGCCCACAAGGCAGGGCAACTATTCTATCTTTGAGAGAAAGTCCGATCAATGGATGTTGCTGATCCAGGACTACTCCCGATGATGCATCAACGCCCATCATAAAACTGAGTGGTGTGTTGGAAAAAACCACCTCACCAGAGGCGTCTCCAGGAATAAGGAATCGTGCAGGAGCATGGCCCATACGCGAGTCGGTAGATTTCTCAGTTTCGCTAGGAAGGGAATTCATGGTGTGTGGTAGATCCATAGATGAAGCTTGAGGATCGGGGGAGGGGGGGAAAGATGGGAGAACGAGAGACATGAGGATTATTTAAGAGGAAGTCTGGGACGTACGGGCTCTGTTACATGCTCATCACAGGCTGGCAAAGAATACCTAAGGTTATTGAACGAAAATTGCTGACGGCGCGGTTGAAAACATGATCTATGCACACATTCCATATCAACCTTGCACTGTCAAGTCTAGTCATTAACGCTAAAGAGGTGGAGAGGTTACAATTGACAGGTCAGTCGTTGCTGGTTATTCGAGATATCCGCCTGAATTAGAATTGGAAAGAACGTCCGAGCGACGGGCACTCCCAATCAAGATACGGTGTGTGGGGCCGGTGAATTGAATTAGAAGGTGCTCCCGAGGTCTCCTCGGTGGCAGTCCATACTAGCAACTCAGCTTGCACCCTCAAACTTTCCAAAACTTTGACTAACTTCATAAAGAAAGGAAGAGCATTAGCGCCTGATACGATGTGGTACGCCCTTTATTTCGCCCAAACTTCAACTACCCATCTTGCTACATACGTGGTTGGCAAACCGTTCTAGAGCCGCCTTAATTTGTTATAGGGTGTGATCAAGGGATACAATGGCTTGAACATGTGTTGACCAAAGGGGTCAAATACCATGCCTTGACCCCTCATTCCCAACGCAAATTCGGAGGTAGTCATGCCTGTCTCACCAAAAAGAAATGTTATGACGGCTGTTGCCTACGAATTATCATAGCAGGAGGGGACATGAGATACCAAAATAGTTCTGCTTGGGCAACTGGGCTCTGTTTTAATGGAGGAGAAGGGAAGGGACGAGAGTAGGTTCATCCCGCCCTCATCAAGATGGAAATGGCGAGGAGGAGTTGTCGGTCTAAGAAGCAGACGCATGATATCTACATATTTGCGGCATGTGCCCGACGAGCAAAGGGGGGTTGTAACAAAACAATTGAGTATCGATTTTGATCGATGGTCGGATATTTGTTCGGTGGTGGGATGCCAGAGAGACCACGCTGCGATCTCGAAGATGTTTTGTTAGACGTGGGGTTCTTTTGGAATTAGGCGCTGTCCTACAGTGGGTCGACAAAAGTGACAATGCACTCTCCCCACTTTCGCGATCGCGTCGCGTTTCGCTTCTTCAACGCGACAACCTCTTCATCTTCAAGTCCCATTTTCTCGACAACCATGGCTCCAGTGACTCCCAGAGTTGAATATAGCCCTCATAAGAGGACTAGAATTTATATGAAGTACGAAATGGGAATTTCCCAACGGCGCATCGCATTTGAGGAAGGAGTGTCACCAGGGTCAGTGTCTGGCATCATCCGACGCTATTCTGACCAGAAAAGTGCATCCAGTCGCATGCGATCAGGACGACCATCTAAGCTTTCTAAGAGGGATAAAAGAGTTATTTTTCGAATTATTAATCAAGACCCTTTTATCAAGCTAGCAGATCTTCTTATTGCAGCAGGCTTAGATGTCTCTGAGCGCACTCTTTTGCAATGGCTTAAGCAGGAAGGCATCCATCACCAACGCGCCCTTCGGCGGCCATTACTAACTCTAGAAATAGCAGAAAAACGTCTTAACTTTGCTAGGAGGTATTAAGATAAACCATCAAGCTTTTGGGAGCGCTAGATTTTAAGTGATGAGTCTACAATTGCTCGTGGCGATGGCGAAAGGCAGGGGTGGGTTCTTTGCCCAAAGGTACGTTCAACTTACATTATAATTTCTTCACCTATTAATATAAAGTAGGGCCAGCGATTAGATCCTCTATATGTTCAGCCAAAGGGCAAGCCAATACGTCATTCTCAGATGTTCTGGGGAGCTATTTCCTTTTCATCTCGCACATCTTTATGGCCGCTCCTTGGAGACCCCGAATCTCGCCGCGGAGGTGTTACCAGCCGCTGTATTCTCGAATGCCTTCAAGAGCAACTTCCGACAATTGCAGAACCTGGTTCTATATTTGCTCAAGATAATGCCCCCACACATACAGCCCGAATAGTGCAGAATTGGCTGCGTGAATGGGCTCAAGATAATGGGGTTACTTTGGTGGATTGGCCGCCTTATTCACCTAATTTAAATCCGATTGAAAATGTATGGAAACTACTCAAAGAAGAGATCTGTAAAAGGTTTCCAGAACTATCATCATTACCAAAGAATAATCAGTCATTACATAAGCTATGCGAAGCTGCTGTTGAGGTTTGGGAGGATTTTAATCAAGACCTTATAAAAAAGCTAGTCTCTTCAATGCCACGAAGACTTCAAGCTGTAGTGGATGCACGCGGCTGGTATACAAAATACTAAGCGAGATAATACATCTCCAGAGGCTAATAAACTTAGGTCTCAAGCCACAAACCAATAGATGCAAATTTGGCTGAGAAATCCGGTCCGAAAGTTGCGTGGTGAAGACCAAGGATTCGGGTCAGGTGGGAGTGCATCGTCACTTTTGTCCCCCCACTGTAGATCTAACAAATTGGGGGATTTTAATGATAGGACTATCCACTTAAAAGCGGCTAACTTGGTGTCACGGATCAAGATACTCTATGTAAACTACAATTTTGTCAGCAGAGGTAAATTCAGCCAGGCAATCGAACCTTACAGTAGAATCTCAAACAAACACCAGCACAATCCCAAGGACACACCCAGTAGAACGCCCGAGAACTGAACACGTTGGTACTTGTCCCTGCATTGTCTTCAATCCTATGCTTTAATAATTTGTTCATGTCGCATTACCAACTGAGGCAAAAGGGAATAAACACTCCGCTAGTGCACTCATTGATAATAGCTTACAAGCTCCATTTGACAGCGGCCATTGAGCATGAAAACCTTGGAATTGTGTCATTACTCATCGAAAATAGAGTCGACGTGAACGAGGTGCACCAACATCATGGAACGCCACTGCACCGTGCCTCTAGGCGCCAAGATGGAGCAATGGTCCGCTCCACTTCACACGGTAGCGGCATACTTGCGTCTTCTCTTCTTGATGCAGACAAGGATTTTGCCATCTCCGATGATTTGATTCTTGCAACATGTAATTTCACTTCATACGGTAGCTGCATGCTTGCGTCTCTTCTTGATGCAGACAAGGACTTTGTCATTTCCGAAGATTTGACTATTCGCTTTCTTCAAGAAGTCAGGCGGCCAGATAAGCAGTGTCTGAAGCTCCTTCTCGATCGTCACGGTTGTTTAACCATTACCAAGAGAGTCCTCATGACTGCTCCCTTAGCTAGCATAATGGAAAAATTGCTCCAACGCGGCCGGCTCTCCTGCAAGATCACGCCAGAAATCCTGGCGAATCAAGCGGATGCAGGTTCTATGGAACTACTTCAGATCCGACTCAGAGTATCACTGAAGCTGTGGTAATTTGCGTTCTAGAGAGTGGTACACCTCGCCCCTCAGTTTTACAGGCTCTCTGGCAACTCAATCCGTCTCTCGTCGTCGCACTGCCGATAATGAAAGCCGCCAAGTCTGTCGTGGAGCTCCAGTTCCTCCTCCAACGCATTGGCCCAGCACGGGGGAGATTGCAAGACCTCGCTACATTTGTATCTTGAGAATGACGACCGCGAGTCTGTGCCACGGGCAGAATTGCTGGCTTGTCTCATCCGTCACGACTTGAACATCAAGCTCACGGCGCCCATGGTTGAAAGCATCCTGCCGATTGAGAACCTTGTACTATTGGATGAGTTTTTGACACATGAGCCCGCTCTTCCCGTCACAGAAAAGCCCTTCCTTAATATTTTCAGAGATCTTTTCCTAGGAAATGAACTGTCGGAATTTGCTGAGATTCTGCACCGGCATGGAAAAGAGCTCATTTTCACGGAGAAGATCTGTGACGCTATAGACAAGAGACACCAGGCGGAAACAGACATGGAGAGAAAAAAGAGGTTTTACGGCTTGTGCCAGAGAGATGAAATGGCGAGGGAGGCCGAGACAAGAAATAGGGAGATTGGTAGCAGAGAATAGAGGTAGTGGTAGTGACCCTAGTACATAGGAAGAGATGAGCATAAAAGTAGTTCTTGCTTAAATTTACGTCATCTACGCAGACAATACGTAGTTAGCTCGAGAGGTTGTACCACTTGTATAAGTTCCGCATAAAAGATGAATGAAGATTGTCTAGTATTCGGACGCCCCTAACTTCTGACTGTCATGTTCGTCCCCATGAATTGGGTCTGTTACTATCGTACATATCAACCCTTCTAGCACCAAACGAGAGTGGTATAGTTGAGAGTGTAGATCTTTGCTGCTCTGGGGCTTAATTTTGGGCCTTTTTGAAGATGTTCAACAGCAAGAAGAATCCTGCTTTCATATGAAGTAGAGTTAGTTATAAAGTGTTGAGGAACACAACATCTAGTTGGTCCCCGCGCGTCCACTTGCTTGGGAGGGGGAGGGGGGCCCACTCGCCTGTGGAATACGTTATCGGATATTCTCTTCCTCCGAAACATCCTCGCGCTTCCCAGACTCGCGTTTTGCCGTATCAGACCGCCTAGTCTTGGTGTGGCTCTACACGAAGTTGTAAGATGCCTCACCGCCTAATTATCTACAGTGCATATACGACAATATGGCCTCTCACGTTTATAAAGGTCTTAGCAACGACCCTAAAAGTATACGGCTTGTCCGCCTTGGGCCTTCAAATAATTTCGAACATATTTCTCTCGCCTCTCAATTGATTGAAACGACTTGGGACAAATCTGAATATGAAGCCCTGAGTTACTGCTGGGGCAAACCTGGTAAAACAAAAACCATTCTCTTAAATGGAGATCAGATCCAAATCAATGCGGATCTGCACGATGCATTGCATCATCTTCGCCTAGTGGACCGCAGCAGGGCGCTATGGGTAAGCATTGGCGTGGTCATGATGGCATACCATTAACATACAACTATGCAGATTGATGCGATATGTATCAACCAGCAAGACCCAGAGGAGAAGAGCACTCAAGTGCAGAGAATGCAAGAAATATTCCAAAACGCCAAGAGGGTACTAGTTTGGGTTGGTCCAGCAAAGCCTCCCACTGAGTTGGCATTCAAACAGGTTCAAAGACTTTTGGCGTGCACTGACGCAGACATGCAGAAAGCGATTTGGAACGAGCCAGGGGAATGGATCCCATGTCTCAATGAGATTATAAAGCGACCGGTATAGCCAGGGACTACTGAGCATACTCAAGAAGTTGTGGGCGCTAACAAGTACTAAACAGTATTGGACTCGTGCATGGACAGTACAAGAGGTTGTTCTTGCTCAGGTCGCCTTGTTGTGCTGTGGCTCTCATACTCTGCCATTCTTCGACTTTGCTCAATTTTTGATTGATCAAACGGTGCGCAATTATCTCAATGTCGAGTACTCCTTATCCAGCTACCTGAGGCAAGTTTTCGAAATGCGAAAACCATCCTATGAGGATCCGCCAATGGGCCTCTTCGAGCTTGCGTACAAGCTTCGTTACCGCCGATGCACAATTTCACACGACAAACTCTACGCCTTTCTTGGACTCTTGAAATCAGCGGGGTCTCTACCTACGGGCAAATTCTCCATTGATTATGCTATGGACGTTGACGAGCTGTGGATGACATTCGCGAAAGAGACTATGTCCAAGTACAAAACTCTTCTCCCACTTGCTCTTACCGAGGAGGCTCGATCATTGAAAGCCCGTTGGTGCTACCGATGGTCTGAGAAGATGTATGAGCCAAACTCCTACATGCATGAGAGACTCCTCTTCTGGACGGGAGGGCTTGACAGCCCAGACTTTTATCCCCTGCAATCGCCCCTTCACTCAGCAGCAGGTGGACTCCCGGCCCAAATTCGCATAGACTTAGAGGCACCATCTGTCATTGCAGTCCAAGGTTTCACATTCAGCAAGATTGTCAAGACTGGCGCTAGTGTGAGTTCTTGGCTCATTGGCTTTGGTCGGCCAAACTACGTACAGCTTTTCGAAGAATGGGAGTCTCTAGTGGGAGGGCCCTGGGAGGATCCGGAAGCAACCAGTAAGTTTGCACACAGCGTCACAGGTGGTGCCTGGTCTACGGAGCCGGCCGATTGGAGGGCGTGGAACAATATGAATTACTCAGAGAAAGTTTGGAGCTTGACTTGGCTCGCACGGGACGCGGCTGCAGAGAGTCCGTCCACAACAGGCTACCAAATGAGTCGGCATAGCGAACTACGGGGGAGTGGCGAGATTTTGGGATACAATCGCATCAGAGATGACGCTTGCGAAGGGCGCAAGATATTCTTGCTCGAGAACGGGGAATTCGGTCTTGGTCCAGAAAGTGTAAAGGTCGGTGATCAGGTCGTGATTCTTCTAGGCTGTCAAGTTCCATTGGTCTTGCATAAGAGAGATCAAACTGGCTTTCGGAAGATGTTCGACTTGGAGAACAAGGCGCAGCTCTACAAATCTACCTGGAAGCTAGTGGGCCAAGCTTACGTGCATGGCATAATGAAGTATCCAGGTGATTTAGAGCAAGATATCCACAATGGGGAGGTAGTTCTGGAAGAGTATCTTCTTGATTAATTGTAGAATATAGCTTGTATTAAAAGAATCTTAGTTACAACACTACACTTAATATTACAATCTAACATAAGTAACAAGTAGTATATATAGGTAGGATAACATACAACCTCGAACACATTTTTTGGCGTCTTCATGGCTGCGAGGAGTATTTTCCCATCTATTGCAAACATCTTACCATGGGTCTTGAGTAAACCATTCTTTTATGATGAGTAAATATCGCTGTTTTCTCGTCAGACCCTCGACAATCAAGGCAGCGGCTCTCGGCATAGAGCAGGCATCGTCCTCATAAACGTTGTCGACCAATATGGCCCTCTTCTTGGCACCTGCCTCTATCCAACCACAGAAGTCCCTTTGTATGTGAAAGTGCAATCGGTGTGTGCTGCTTTCATATTCTTCACAGGGTTACCGGTGATAGGTGATAGATCTACGTATGCTTCTTGTCTAGGAAAACAAAAGGTTGTATAGGCAGTTTGGAACGGTAGCCGAGCAGAAAGCAACATTGGCTGAGAGGTCCAAGAGGAGTGATAGAAGTAAAGGCGAGACAGCTGTGGAGAACTATGGGCCTATATTTAGATATGTTCTATAAGGAGTTCCTTCCGGCGGTGTTTGTAAGGCTATGGCACTCCGACGAGTTTCTCCAGTCTGAAGATTACCCAGTTTTTGAACTGCTCTGAGCAAGGCCCAGGGGCTACAAGGCACATGGTTTGGCCAATATGCGACCATCTCGTGTTGGTTTAGTACTCTAGTGATCAGCATCACATAAATCTTCGAGATCCGCATAGTTCCATACCTCAGGCAACTCATCCTTTGGACTGGTGTATCTTTCCGGATCCCAGCTATCATCCAACATTTCCTTATCATCCTCCCACGGGTCGAACAAAGGCCCATCGGGGTCTTCATTCTTCCTGCCATCTTCAGGGCTGTCTCCAGTCTTGTATCTCGGCCAAATCTTTAACAAGTAATCCTTTATCTGCCCCGTCCACGGCCAGATAAGTTTATTATTTCCCTTTTGATTTCCAGGACTGATACAATTGCGTCCGATACATAGCAGGCACAAATCAGGCAGATGTTCAGCGACAACGCCGCCGGCCCGCTCAACGACCGCTATTTTCCGTCTCGACTGGTAGCGACCAAACTTTGTGCCGCCAGTTCCGAAGTATGCGTTACCACACCGGGGTGGCTCATATTCGGTGAGGCCAAGGTAACAAGCGTCAGGGAGGTGCAAAGTCGATAAGTTTTTGAATTCCTTGAGAACTAAAGTAACATCCTATCGTGAGCCCTTTTGGTTAGCACTTTGACTCAATACGACACCATAACGGTTTACAACTTGCCTCCAATAGCCGAGTATTATCACAGTCTAGTTCGTAGCAGTACTTGGGGCCAATTCTACCAAACAACTTTAGCTTGTGCAAGGAAGGCATGGCATCGAGAAGGCCCCCAACGAGTTCCGGGCTCCATTCGCCGGTTCCCTCAAACGCCGTAAGCTTTTTTGCACTCCGCGCCATTTCCATAAGTTCATTGAACGGCCCACGGTCGCTTTCATGCGACCAAATATAGTCTTTGGTTGTTAATGACGTTAAGTTTGGAGCAAGTGGTATAAGGAAATGCATATTCAGCCCGAGATGCATCTCTGTTATTGTGGGCAGATAGAGCTCGTTCTCACGGAAGGATGACTCGAAAATTGCTGTCACGGCAGTGTCATCGGAGGGTCTTAACCATTTGAGCTTTGTAAGCGTCCCCATCTGCGAGAGAACGTCGACAAACAGGCGAGGGACGATATCTGGGGGCACTTGTTTTTCCCGCCGAGAATCGAAACTACCCGAATACCTGTATATATCGACTCTGAGCGATTCACAAGTGCGCAAGGCTTCTTTACAGCCCAACATTTCACCCAGCCGATCCCTGGCGCTGTCCCAGCCGAGCCGGTTTCGTATACCGGCTCGATTGTTGTCCACTATGAGATCTTTGAATAGATCGACTGGGACTATAGGAAGCTTCGAGCGTAGGGGAGGATCGGAATTGCATAGGGCGTCCGCTGCATCAAGGCTTTCGAGTACAGCCGTGTTCTCGAGAACCCATGGATGCTCCGTGTCGCGGATGAACTGAGGAATCCTAGAACCCCTCAGTCCGAGACGGAAGAGCAGCGGCGCCTGACTAGACGCAGCAGCATGCATGCATGCGCAAGTGAAAAGCAACAGAACAATGACGTTCCATAAAGGCCGCATTCTCTTATAAATGTGGCGAGGAGTAATAATGAGCGTCAATATGTTGAAACCTGGTATTTATAGTAAATATGACTAGCGAGCAGAGGACGAAAACAAGAATCAACAGTAGATGCTTTGCTGAACTGTCGCAGCCGCTAGTGATGTATGTGCATCGACGTTAACTGAAGGGAAAGTTGCAACGCGCGACGTGGGACGAGGACTGTAATGAGTTCAGTCCCAGCTTATGTATTTGACTAAAGCATAACGTACATGATAAGCGAGTGTCACATATAAGCGAGTGTCATACTTTTCTTAGCCCTTAAGATAAAAACTGTAATAAAAACACAATAAAGCATTTAATTAATCAAAGCTAATTACTATGCTCTTCCTCGGATATCTCAATAACAACCTTGCAGGTTCTTTTATTATGACCGGTCTTGCTGCACCTTCCATAGTGTTGTTCCTTCGGCTGCATTAATCCTCCTTGACTACCACTTTTAGATGATTCGGCTACTCCTTGTGTATTAATATCTAATTGATCAATTGCTTGCCTTCCCTCATCTAGAGTTATCTTCCCTTTATTCTGCAGGCGGGTTCTTTTTACTCTTTGTTGCTTACTAAGTGCCTTATTTGATTGTTGAAGGATTTGGACCTTAGACCTTAATAATGCTACCTTATGTACTATTTCCTTTATTCCCTTAGAAAGTGATTTAATTGCCTTTAAGATTAATGCTGGAGAGCTGCTTTAATGCTTTCTAATTTGTCTTTTAAGATATTCAGATTAAAAATTAGCCTTAAGGGTAGTCTTTAGAGTCTTTAAGACCTAAGGGTTAGGCAAGCTAGCTTCCCCTTCAATTGGTATTAGAGTTCATAATTACACATTAAGCTTTAAAAGTACATTTTCTAGATTTAGAGGAATAAGCCTTATACCTCTAAAACCTCTCTTAATATTACTTTCTATTATTATAGCTTGAAAGGCAATATAAAAGGCTATAAAGAAGTTGGTCTTTAAAATATAGGTTATAGAGCATTTAATTAAATACTTTATCTTTTAACTATAGGCTATTTTAAGTAGCCTAAAGCATTTAATATTAAAAGGCTAAAGTAAATAAGATAAATGAGATAATATATAAAGTATAATAATATTATTCTTCTTATAATATATTTTAAAATTAGCTAAGTGGTAACTTTTATACCTATTAAGAATTAAAAGATAATAGCTACCTTTTAATTAA
>CAKNEU010000220.1:0-40786 GCA_930272665.1 Mariannaea elegans | reverse complement strand
CTCGCCATCATACTCATTTCCTGCTGCTGCTTTTACCACCTCCTCGGTGATTGTGATCTCGCTTCCTCGTTGTTCCAGGAGCAGCTGCATTACTGAGTCGCTGAAACTACCAGCAATCATAGATACCGCCTCCTCGGTGATTGTGATCTCGCTTCCTCGTTGTTCCAAGAGCAGCCGCATCACTCGCTCGCCATTATACTTATTTCCTGCTGCTGCTTTTACCACCTCCTCGGTGATTGTGATCTCGCTTCCTCGTTGTTCCAGTAGCAGCCGCATCACTTCCTCACCATCATCTGAATTTCCTGCTGCTGCTTTTATCACCTCCTGGGTGATTGTGATCTCGCTTCCTCGTTGTTTCAGGAGCAGCCGCATTACTCGCTCGCCATCATACTCATTTCCTGCTGCTGCTTTTGCCACCTCCTCAGTGATTGTGATCTCGCTTCCTCGTTGTTCCAGTAGCAGCCGCATCACTCCCTCGCCACCCTCTCCATTTCCTGCTGCTGCTTCTACCACCTCCTCGGTGATTGTGATCTCGCTTCCTCGTTGATCCAGGAGTAGTCCTATTACTCTCTCGCCATCTTGATTTCCTGCTGCAGTTTCCATTACCTCTGTACTTATTGCCGCTCCTGTCTCCAGCAGGATGGAAACAACATCCTTATACTTGTCCATGACAGCCCACACAAGCGGAGTTCTCCCATCTGAATCAACACGGTTGCATCTCTCTATGATATGATCTTGCCCTCCAGAACGCAAAGTATACTCAACCAAATCAACAATATCCCATCGCGCCGCAATATGTAATATTGAGAAGTCTGCTGGAGTTAAGATCCGTTGTCTCAGACGCCGTAGCCATTCTTCCCGGCATGGAGAATGTATTGTGAAAAACTCATGTTGCTCATCTTTGACCTTAAAATTGTCATTTGCTTCATGTGCATGATCCATCCAATATTGGATTGCATAATCTGAGAGGCGATTTTCTGATCCTTTCCCGGTGAACTGGTCCATAATAAGGTCGATACAACGATAAGCTAGTCGGGCATGTTCTTTCCGTTCAATGAGAAAACAGTCCGATCGATCCCCAAGTAAGTAATCCTTTACAGATTGATGTAATAGAAGCACCTTCTCGTCCTGGACAATGACCATTAGACGACAGAACGCAATTTTCTCAATCGTATATTGACATCTGGTTGCCATGTCATCTTCTTCAGGATACAGTTTGCAAGCGTCGGCAAGCTGCAATACGTCAAGTGGCTGCCGAGAAACTGCAACGAAGCCTAGAATGTGACGGATTGTTTCGGCCTCTGCGGGCTCCTCTTCAAGAGCTGTGTCTAGAAGCCTCTTATAAACTTCATGGAGGCCTTGGGGCATGTCTTGCAAGAACTCAACGGCCCTGTTCGAAGGCTTACTCTCGAGTTCCTTGCACGCCAAGCCCACCCAGAGGAAGATACCCTGCGCTTTATGGCTGAGAATTTCACCGACCTGTCCTCTGACCTTGTTTGTATAACTTTTCAGCCTTGCGAGGTACGCTAGCTTTTCCTCAATGCATCGATTAATATCTTGCTCGATCTCAGTGAAAGACGTCAAGTCCTTGTTCCTAAATGACTTCAGACGTTCACTAATCTCTGGGTATGGCCGACTGGTGATCAAGAACTGGATATTCCGCTGTTTATCCGAGTTCTGAAAAGTCTCTTGCAGCTGGTCCAATAAGATTTCCTGTGATTCTCGATCGCATTCATCCAATGCATCAATAATGCAGTATTTTCGACCCGTCTTCGGGTCTGCTGCAGCTTGTAGGAATATTGACCAAATGGCATCGAATGATTCAAAGAGCTTTGCTCCACGCTCCCTGTACTTTGGCAGAAGATAGTCGAGAAGTTGTGGATGCTGCTGAACGAGCTGGAGGAGAAGCCCTCTGATGATTGACGTAGCGGTTCTCCGGGTATCAAAGCCAGAGTCACAGAAAAAGTATGTTAGTGTCTTGGCATTTGTCTTACAGAAAGTTTCAGATAACTCTTCGACAAGAAAGATAGCCATAGTCGATTTTCCCGTTCCAGGGTTGCCGTAGAGCCAGAGAACATTGGTCTGCTGTTCGGAACCAAGCCATGCTGCCAGCTCTTGTGTTTCAATTATCCATTTGGAGGTACCAGAGGCACGCTTTCCCTTTTTGCGTTTCAAGTCTTTCTTATCGTCTGCTGGATCAGTCAGAAAGAGATCACGCAAACACGCCTTTGCATCAGGATCGTTTGTGTCTTAACAATCTGTCAGTAGTGTTTTGGATAAAGCTATCTAGCTACATACACTTTGCATCAAAGGTTTGGATTTGACGAGGTGCTGTGAGTGCCCGTCGAGCGAGGCCCGTGACCCTCTCACGGACTTTGTCATACTCATGGTCATAAGGCCGAAATTTGACCATCTCAGAGTGTGTACGATTAATGGCGCAGATGTGTTCTGGACCATCTTCCCATGGACGGCAATGTGTAGCGGAGCCCTTCGTAACGAGGACTTGGGTTTTTCCAGTCATGCTCCAGCTACCATATTCATCCTTTTTCACTCTTAGTGTGGGCATACCAATCAATCGCAGAAGAACATACCTTTCTCGCTGCTGGTGACTCAAGCGTCTCGTAGAAGCAGAAAATCTCAGAATCGCCTTCCTTGCCCAATGCCGCGGGGAACTCCCGTTGTTGTATGTTGAGTACTTGTGGGTTGATACGGGTGATCGACTCAATAAGGAAACGGTTTGGGTTATCTTCGACCATTGGGATAAGTGAGCTGATTTCCATACCATCGTGTGGAACTCCAAAGAATACAACCCCGTAAACTGCTTGAATAAGCTTCTTATCATCTTTTTGTTTTGACTTCGACATTGATATCAGGGCCTATTGTATATATTAGAGCCTAATGAAAAGGATTGGTCTTTCTAAAAGTGAGCAAAAAATAAAACGAAAAGAAATCCTTACCTGCTTAACAATTAGGCCTCCCAAGCTGTGGGCAATTAGGATAATTGGCCTAGTTGTCTGACCAGTGACAAGTGGAAGCAGGCTGGTGTGGAAGGCTGTTGCGAGATCTTCCAAATTTTGCATACTCTTGCTTTGCGCAACCTTCGACTCGTAACCATATATCATCACCCGCGCCATTTGGTTATTACTGTTGTCCAGGGTGACATCGTTCGGGAGGGAGTCTCGTAACCACATGTATTCCCCACCCCTCTCTTTAAACGACCCGAAGGCATGTCCGCCAAGCCCAGATACTGCAATGATGCTGGAACATTTAGTACGCGTAATCTCTCTGTGATGGGTCTGCTTACTCAATTTTGTGGTTGGATGGAAGCGGAGAGTAGAGAGTGGTAACGCCAAGGAAAGCATCATCAATAGCTAGGCTAGGGTGGGAAAGAGGCTTGTGGTTGTCCTGAGATTTGTTCTGGAAGAGAACTGTGGCCGTCTGAGAACTCCCCTGTATCTCGAGAGCAAGGGACTTGATGGTGGGGCCAGAAGAGCTTTTAGGGGTTACTAGAGAATCCAGCAAACTCGATGTATTCCAGTCGAGGGGCACGCCGCGGACGCGATATGTCCTGCTGTCCGTCCGCTTGCTATCTATGCGCTGGGGGGTTGATGCCTGTAGTGGGGATCTGCCGAAATTTCCGTGATACGTGAAGAAGATAACGATTGTAAGGAAGGTAATGATCGCGACGACAGCAAAAAGGTCGGGCTGGTTACCTTTAGGCAGATCCATCGTTCGGAATAGAGTGGTCAACTCGGGTACGTGGAGTCCTGTTTCTGCGGGATTAAGGTAGTTTGACAAAGCTGCGGGAACGTGCCGTGAATTGGAGTGAAGGACATCAACCTCGGAGGTTCCGTGAAATAGAAATGTCAGGAGCTTGATGTTAAGTGAGTAAGAAGTTCTGGGAGGATGGTATATGGATATGAAGAGGAAATGCGAAGGCGGCGAGCAAGTTCTGCTTCGGGGGCTGCGACAGTCCTGAAGATCAGAGCCTGATTTCAGGCCGAATGTGCGCCACGGCGCTTCGGGCTGCACAACCTCAGATTAGCCCATGTAGTAACTGACTAATCTGAGCACAGCCAATTATCATGCCAGCTTTAAGTATGGCTGACCAAGCCAATAATTTATGTACCATCTCAAAGTTAGAAAAAATCAGAGGCAATACATCCTAGAAGTCATAATCACCGTGCCTCTTCCGGCCATACTCGTTTCAGCCATGGTCGACAATCTCCAAAAAGGTCGCAAAGCAGGCACCCAACAAAGCCAGTACCAACCTGTCTTACACCCCGATCGACACGACAACGAAGGGCTTTGGCTCAAACTGCGTCAGCTAAACGATATTCCGTATTTGGTTGTGGTTCATTGGTCGTCCCATGTCTCGCGTCTATTACATGCAAAGGAGAAACACCTGCTACCGGAACAGGCAAGGTAGCTTAACTGGGAGGACTTCGTTGGGGAAGCTCTGCATGGAGTACATACACGCGAACATCAGCCAATGATTCCATTCTGGAGAGCTTCGCTTGAGTCGGCTGGATAGTATCTGTGGCATCTCGCGGACCTAGCATTAATTATCCTGACTTGCACGAAGTACTGTAGGCCTGTGCCAAATCGGCACTAGGCACCAGAGGGCTACCCCACAACCCCACCGAAGTCCTAAAGACTCTATAAAGCGCCTGCCGTCGACAAATTGCTTTGGAAGTGCCAATAGCGATCAGACCCAAAAAACAGTGGCAGCAGATGGAGCCCGACAAACTTACGGTCACACAGGTGTGTGTATCCAGGCAAATGCAGAAATGCAAAATCCACTTTTCAGAAAAACCACATTCGTGCATACACCTATTATAACCTTCTAGGTATTATTAAAGGTATGAAATCTAGAACTCGTACATGCAGCCTATTTAAATCATTCGGCTGGTCATCGCTTCCCTCAAGATATCATACGATATTGAGCTACGTACCTAGAACACCATGAAAAGAGAATGTTCCAGCTTGTTTGTCTTAATTTCTGCGCTGGCTTATTTCCCACAGAGCGCTTTTTGTTGATCCCTTTTCCAAGCATCCAATGGCAATCTTTTTCGTAAAGAGCTCCCTGTCTGATCAAACCACCTGACTTGATATCCGCGCTAATTTTCACGCAGTAACAAAAGCTCTTCAGGATCTTTCTTGCCTCATACGAGCCAAAGGATTTAGTAGTATAGTATGGAAACACCATTCAAGTCCATGTAGCCGTGATAAACACTGCTCTCACACTCAGTGTATTCTTCAATATCAGTCTAGTCAATGAAGATCTCATAGCACGGTAAATCTGGCTCTCGATCTGGCGGCCTTCGAGAAATCTGTCTACGGGTTTTTCCTTGGCTGCAGCTCTCACATTGAGTTAGCGTTTGTTCCGAATTTGCTCAATGCCGTCAGGTCTGAATGACCTTTTCGTAGGTGTCATAGTGCACCGTCCTCAGCTGCTGGTGATTGTGGATTGCAAGAGGTCAGATGCTTCACCGGGTATTGAAGGCTGTATTCTTGGTTCTCTTTTCTAACTCTTTGTAATTATTGGATTACACTGTGGTTGCGCTTCCGGAAGATGAGATATACGGTCGAGTCATCTCTTCTAGGTGGTTCTTAAATGTGTCCCAATAGATATTCGATAGATATAAGGCCATATGCTTTTCCGATAATATTGTTTTTGCGCTCCATCTGCTGTGGTAATTAATTATCTTTTGCCTCGCGCAAGCCATAAACCGTTTTCTGTAATTCCTTATTGCTTTCGAGCGCCCTCTTGGCTTTTCGGATACGATACTCGTTCCGGGCCTTGCTTGTTGGTCTCTTTTTATCAAACACATGCCAACAGTTAGGCAGGTCATGCCCTCTCATACCGCAAGCTGGGCACTCAAGCGCCGGCTTTTTAGCAGGATTCCCGCCCAAGCCAGACCTGGTCCTCTTATTGCCTTTTGGGGTGGATACTTTCTTGTTGTCAGTATCGTCCTCATCGCCTTCGTTAATGTCAAATGGAGCTTATAAGCTATTATCAATGAGTGCACTAGTGGAGTGTTCATTCCCTTTTGCCTCAGTTGGTAATGCGACAGTTAACATGATAAGCTCGGCCTCTCATGGCAGTACTACTCGTGGGTTTATGGCGAGATGCCCATTCACGCATTGCCGATGCGACCTTTGGGACAGTCCAACGGATTAAGCCTTTAGAAGCGGGTCGCTGTACCACTGGTACGGCCGGGTCAATACCATCCGCATCAGTGAGGGTTTCTGGGCCAACAGTCTCAGTTTCAGGTGCTTGAGGTTGTCCTCCTCACTCAGCAGCTTCGGGGTGTGCAGTGTGGAATGCAATAGCACCGCGGTAGTTCTTTCGCCTCTGGACTACCTCTCCACCAGCTCCTTTGCAGCTTCAGTAATTATGGTTGCATAGCTTTGATGGATTGGTTCGATGAGATCAGCGAATTGCCTGAGCCATTCACCACTTTTGGTCTCCGTTAGATGGTATTTATTCGCCTTGACCATCATGGATTCCCAAGTTTCAAGCCACTGAGGAAAGGTCTTCAGAGCCTTAAAGCCCTTCATGATCACGTTGTATTCGCCTCGGACTTTGGCCATCGTATACCCTTCTGGCGGTGCAGTAGAGCTTTTCAACATTTGCATCCAGTATCGGAGGGTATCTTGTCTATCGAGTAGTTCCCGGAGCTTGGGGGAAATAGTCTCCAGGATTGTATCGTATGCCGTATTGACTTCCGCCTCTTGCCTTACGTATTCTCGCTTTCGAACCTCCCACTGATTGAACAACCCATCATACGTGCATTGCTGAGGCTGTGTGAGCTGCACGTAGCCTGTGGCAGTAGCGTTGAGGTCGGAGCACTGAGGCTCTCGAGGCTCCTGCAATAGTTCTCCAGTGGGGTTATCAGGATGCATATAGGACCACACTGTCCTTGATATCTTAGCTGACATAGATTGCACCCATGCATCCCAATTTTCCTGACCAGTGAGAACCACCTTCTGATTGTTTGAGGACATATTCGGATCGGCGGGGGATGGACTGGATCGATCGTTTTCGGCAACTACACTGGGTGTTCTATCAAAGCGAGGGTCGAAATTAACTCCCTAGGTGTGTAGCTCGATGTTAATCGTCTTGTTGAATTTTTTTGAGTCGATTATCGTCGCAGAGCCGAGCTCACAACTTGTTATGAACCCACATTATAGTCAAATGCGTGTTAGATGGTGCGTGGGTAGTTATATTAAAAGTGGAGAAAAATCACTCAGCCAAGTTTAGTAACATTCAAGTTAAGTCTTTAATTACCCCCCGTAACTTAATAAGTTAACTTACCTCTGGATATGGTTAACTACCCAAATAGGTAATACTCAATTGATCCTCAAGTCAACTAACTAACATTATGTGCTGCCAGATCTGGTAGCCAAAAACTGCAATGCTCATCATGGTCGTTAACCTCAGTGTCGCGGTCTTGCATTTTAATTTTAGACTCTTAATAAAATTAGATGTGTCTCTTCAACCGCTCGCTAGTGAACTTCCATCACCTGGCCCCGTTTAGCGCGTTGAACTACATTCCCCCACCTCTGTTGAACAGGCTGACATGATCCGTACAGATAACCATAATCCTAATCCTAACCTTCTGTCACCCAAGCATATCACACATTCAAACAGCTCTCACACCACCGTTTCGCACTATTTCTCCGTCACACGAGGAGTCAATCTAACACTCCGCAAATGGCGATGGAGCGTTTCGTGCGTGATTTGGGTACCAACTCTCAGCTGCCGCAAAGAGTGGTTAAAGAAGTAGCTTAGAGCACCTCTCCACATTTTGCTACTGAACTCCATTTCTGATGCCGTCTCGTCAGGGCTGCAGGCTTTGATAACCGTATCTTCTTTAGAGTCCGACAGGAATAGGATTGGCGGGGCCTCTCACTTCGCCGGAAATGGCGCTCAGAGATAAAACTGCGACGACTCCACGCTTGTTCAATCTTTGTGCAACCATTAAAGTTGTTCGATTGAGCCCCGTCAGGGGCCCGAAGCCGCTTGGTTCACGTAGAGGCAGACGTCTAGACCAACATGGGTCGATGCTTGGGTGTCCATGGCATATGAGTATGCGGGATGGTGACAATGTGTAAGGTGCTGGTTGGCGGCTTCGCTAGCACAAGTGGTACGATTTCATGTGCATACATAAGAGTGCCTGAAGCTTTCCTGCACCTAGGAACTCGGTAGTTGCGTCCACTCGAAATGGTGGTTCAGCTCTGCCTTGTTTCTTCTCGCAGCAACATTTTATCCTCGAGCTACCCGCTAGTGTTGCCTCACCGGACCGTGGCCACCATTGACAATGCCTCCCTCCGATCCCAGCCGGAGGGCAGCTGTCGAGCATCACGCTCCAGCCGCCTAGGTAGCTATCGGGTGACGTGCTCAAGCAGCTCAACTGATCCAGCTCTCTATATATCATTCGACTTCCTCGTCTCGCCATCTCTCAGCTTCACCTCGAGTCAGACGAAGTCTTTTTGTCTCCTTGAGCCGCCGTCCAGATACCGACGTTAAGCTTCCCTCCTTCAACATCAGTGACATAGTCAGGAGCGAAGTCGTCTCAAAATTTGTCTGCGCATACATTTGCGATTCTTAGCGCTTCCACCGTGCGAACCACCACAGCCGTAACTACAATATTGGTCTTGGAAATCAATTGTAAAGAGAGTGTGGTGATGATGGTCCGACTATTATTGATATATCATGTTAGCCTCGTTGACGTATCATTGCTTGGCGGTGGAGGCGAGGATTTAACGTCAGCTCGGGCGTGCAGGGTCATGCCATATGTCAGGGAATGACTCCATCATGGCTGAAGCCACAAAACTCTGGTGCGTCTTTCAAGTGAAGAAAGATCGTTTTTCTTCACTAATATTTCACACTCTAGCAGCTTGATTGGAAAATGAGAGCCACCATATGTGGATATCAGCTGGAGATACGATGTTATTTCCCTGTTTACAGGCATTTAAATCCGTATTTACGGACTACATGAAGCCGACGATTTAATGAGAATATCAAATCTTAACCTCTACTTCTCTCAACAATCCAGCACCATCCTCTAGCACGATCGATCCCTACTGCTGCAACAGCCTCTATCTATGCACCACTACGTGCGCTGAGAACCGCAGGTGCTTATTAATAATTATCATTTAATGAGTGTATTCACTAATTAGTGACCTAGGTTATGAAGATTTCAACCATTTTCCTCTTTGCGGCTGTTCCATTCGCAGCCTCTTGGAAATTGAAATGGGGCCCAAAAGATTCAAAGTATATAAAATCTGGAAACAAGAATTTACCGGAATGTTAAGACTTCCGCCGTAAGTTTGCGAACCGGCCTCCAAAGGAGCCAGCACCTGGATGGCTCCTTTGGATTCCCAACGAAGACAAGGTGGTTGGATGCTGTCTTCACATCTACGGCGTGAACACCGGTCCCTCATTCATCAATCACAACTGCTGTCAACTGGAGGGGGGGGAACGACATGCGAAGGAGCTTTGCGACGGGAAAACCCATCTCATTTATCTCAAGGCCAACGAGGGAATAGGGAGCTATAGAATATTAGGATGTAAGTCGAAATAGCACATAGCAGGAGAATCAGCAGTCAAATTTTAAGGCGATAACCCAGCGTATGACACTATAATTAGTAAGGAGCACGAGCATGTTAGCTATAATTTAAATACCTATAATATCTTACGGAGGTAGCGTCACGATAGTGCCTCATGTGGACTCTTAATTGATTGGATCTCTTTTATAATTATGCTTAAAAGTATGCTTATAGACCCTAGCAAAAAAGGCTTCTTAAACTGTGGGCTCAGACCTCACAAAATTCCTGTGTAATAGGCTAAGTGGAGTTCATCGAAGTCCCAACTGAGTCTTCCTTTAACCTCATTTGTTAGCTGGCTTGCTTGAACCCGCTGTTAGGGCCAACTGCTAATTTGCTGATTTAGCAAACAAATTTCTAGAATATATCTCCGTGGGGATCTCTTTTCAGCTCGGTATTACGGTACCGGTATCGCTGCACCGACTAGTCTCGACGCCACAGTCGACGAGAATGCGGTCAAAGGCATAGCTTGTCCGCTCTTAGGAACTGCATGAAGAGATGAATCGTGACATGCCCCTCATCCAAACTTGACCCCCATAACATTCAGCATCTAGCCTGTGAGAGCTTAATTCATTTCCACGTCATTATCAAAGGCGTATTCTAGAACGCTGCAGTAAAAGCCCTCGGAAAGGCGGCATGTTGGGGTGACATATCCATGCTAGCCCGCTATTAGTGGAACCATTATCGTGAGTCATGCGATCGGCAGCGCTCCTGGTAGTCTTAATTAAATGCATCGCTCCCATGATTAACTTATCAAGATGGTGGCTTGGAATCACAACCCGGCCGGCTAAGATCTGCGAAGACAATTCCTCGCTAATCCGTGAAACTATACCTTGAGCAACATCCGAACTAATACAATTGGTACAATTTGATCTCATACATGAAAGCAATTAGTACGAAGCGGTAATTCCTATCTTAAAACTAATCCCACTGATGCACTTGTAGATACCCTCGGCGGCAAAGGTAACAGTGATGCGCTATTTATAGATAATGAAATTCCGAAGCCTCAACCTGACGAGGGCTAAGATCTTCTTCGTATCTAGACATTTGGGATAAATCGAATGTCATTATTTAGCACTAAAGTCTACCCATTGCCTCCACTGGCTCCCGCGACCCTGAGAGTCGAATTCAGCGGCATAATCAGTCTTTTGGCTCTGGTGACCACAGTAAATTCGAAAAGGGTAATGAGGTCATTGGCCTCGCCTACACTGGTGCCTTTGGGGTGTCTATCACTGGAATTCAGCCGCACTGGTGATTCCGGCATTTTTGCTGCGGCTAGGTCGGAAGAGAAGTGTGATTTGATTACGAAGAAAGTCGGTACCACAGTTGCCTTGAATTACGAAACACGTAATTAGGTGGGAGAAACCATGGGGCATACAAATGGTAAGGGGTAGACTTTATTGTTGACTTTGTTGGAGGAGGATACTTTCAACAAAATCTCTCCACTGCAGCCCGTACCTGGTTAATCGTCATACCTGGGACTCTGATTAGCGATAGGACCCACTGAAGCATCCTGCTTCCCACCGAGAAATCATAGGACCGTTGCAACTTAACCCACCCACCTCTAACACCACGTCTAGCAAAGCCACAACTCATGGTGGTCTGTACTGGCGGAGCCTGTCGATGCCTGAGGTGGATAGGTCCACTGCCCCGCTGGTGATGACTTATAAAAAGCTGTCAAGTCACCACACTGGCAGTATCATCCATAGAACTCAGCCAACCCTCTTCCATGAATTCCTTGTCTTATCCATCTGTACCGTCTGCCGAGATGAGCAAACACATGATTTCTACATGGACCAAGTTTGAGCTCCCAGCTTCAACCCCGATTGATGCCGCAGCTGTTTTTAAGCCACTTACATCGGGGAAGACGACATATCATGAGGTTCTCTACGGGCGCGTCCGTGAGTCTCCAGAAGAATATGTGCTTGTTGTTGCCTGGGAATCTCTGCTGGATTATGAAGAATTCACAAAGACAGATGAACATCAAGAGCAGATGACCAACTTGAAAGGGTGAGAGACAAACTGTATCGAAGGTTCTCAGAAGGTTCTCAGACAAAGACACACTGTACAATTGAGTGGACGCACAATTTGCTGCGTGTAATACTATACTTCTTTTAGTATTCCCCCTTCCCTAGCAAAATACAGTTTAACACTTAAAGGCATCGTCCCTTGCTCGTCATGCTTCTTGAGGCTTATCCCGTCGCCCCTGTTCCCATTGCTGCCTTTCTTATAGGCGGTGATGTAGCAACCCCTCCAGCATACACGCTGACCCTTCCCTTTGATCCACTTCGGAGTGTGCTTTCAGTATTACTCGGTGAGAAATCTACGGATGGATTGAGATCTTCTTTGGCAAAAGACTAATATTATATTCAAATGACTACTGTCAACCTTGGATAAAACAACTTACTATTGTAATGTTATTTTTTTCTCTTCTTGTTGATAACATTGCGTGGAATAATTGTACAATAGGATTTCGTCTGCACTTCAGCAGAGAAGTGGTGGCTCAATCTTCTTTCTAGGAATGGCAGAAGATGAATACGGTTGGGAGAGGTTGGAGTTGAGTGCTCGTCATCTGTACTTCGCACAATGTAGACTTGAACATGACAATAACGAATTCGGTGCACCCACCGTCGGCAGGCTCACGAGCCAGCGTTTTGCCACTGGTGTTGGATTCTACCACCAACCACGAATGTGCTCAGCCCAGGTCTAAGTAGATTCACCGCCCCCTCTCCCAAGAAAAACAGAACTTCTCCAGTTGCTAGTCTTATAGTGACATGTTGGTGTTCAACAAGTGGGTCGCACGATTTCTGATCATTCACACCGGCTGGTGGACGGTGCATCACTGACTTCCTGGAAGTCGCTCTGAGCCGTGTGTAGGCGAACAGTCAAGACTGTTTTGGAAATGCATCAGCTTGGGGTAGCCCCTGGTGACGAGACAAACTGCCCCACTTAAATTAGTGTATTCCTCAAAGCATATAATAAAATCATATCCTGTACCAATCAATCTCAAAAGACATCAGCCTGATGCATCAAACCTTTATGTCATGGACGAACCAAAGAGTATGGAAGAGCTGAAAATACTCTTAAAAGAAGCGGAAAATCGTGCCGATAGACACCAACAGCGCGCCGAAGCCGCAGAAGAAGGACGCCAGGAGGAACGACAGCGCGCCGATAGAGAGCAGCAGCGCGCCGATAGAGAACAGCAGCAGACTCGGCTCACGACACTTGATGAATACATCACTGCTTGTCACACCTTGGTTTTCTCTGAGTTTGCCGTCGAAGAAGACCGGAAATTAACCACGAAAGGCTCCATCACCGACCCACGAAACAAATGGTGTCCCACGAATCTCCGCCCATGGTCTGACTTTCTTGAGCAACAAAGAACCACATTCGGCAAGCTCTATGAGACCTTCCCCGTCGATAGTCGCGTTTTCGAGAACCGAAGCTTTCTCGAAGCTTTAGGAAAAAGGATCTCGATGCGCAAGATAGCGAACGAGAAGGCTCTCGAACACTTTCTTCACAGCAGCGTCGAGGATCCTGTCCAAGTTATCATGAACCAGCTCAAAACTGTGAAAGAAGTCAGAGAAAAGTTTCCCTTAGGAAATGGCATTGTTTTCGAAAACCACCCACGTGCCATTCGCGACGTTGCTGAGGAAGTCCTAGACCGCAACGCCCAAGGGGACGCCCCTTCGACACCGCCATCTCCGCCAGACCACAAACTCAATCTCAACCAGTTACGATCCGATCAAATCTGTGTCTATCGATCCGAGAACGCAGGTTCGACGGGACGTACAATGATATATGTTTCCGAGTACAAGCTGCCTCACAAACTGACTGCCCCGCACCTTCGACTCGGCCTACGCCCGATGAATATTTACGAGGATGTGGTCAATCGGAAGGCGATTCCGTCGTCAGCAGATCCGGATGCGCGTTTCCGATATCATGCAGAGAGATTGACTGTAGCTGCCATCGCGCAGACCTATCACCACATGATTAACGGTGGACTTGAGTATGGCTTGTTGACCACAGGCGAGGCGATCGTGTTTCTAAAGATTGACTGGCGTGAGCCCGAGTCGCTCTTCTATCACCTAGCAGAGCCCAATGCTGAGGTGTTGGCCCATCCTGACCACCTTCACTTATGCACAGCGGTGGGTCAGTATCTGGCCTTCAGTCTCATGGCCCTTGGCCCGCCGGGTGATGGACGGTGCCATGGGCAAAACGAGCGTCATGAAGCTATGGCGAAATTGAAGACATGGAAGGAAGACTTTCAGACGATGCTACAATCGATTCCAGAGGATGAACGGCATGCACCGGAAAGTTCACCCGGCTAGCAGCCGGAGGTATATGAGGGTGTCGACCGATCTCCTTACTTTCCCCAGGGAAAGAGACGGCAACATGTAAGGGACGAGCCCATGAAGGAGCAAGCCCAAAAGGACCCAGAAGACTCTTCCGAAAAGTCAGCATCCAAGTTGCCAGACACAACAAGCCCGACGGAGCAGCAGACTCATCAAGGAGGATCAGGAGGTCAAAAAAATCAGGCAACTCGACGCAGCCAGCGGATTTTGGCGCAACAGTCGAAGGGCGCTGAAAGAGAAGTAGAAGAGGGGACAGAGGAGAGCAACGAATCATGCAGACCCTACTGCACCCAGAAATGCCTCTTAGGGCTCGTCAACGATGATGTTCTCGACCCAGGCTGTCCTAATACACCCTTGCATAGCAGACAGGACTGCAAACATCGCAGCGGTGGCTGCGGCCCAAAGCATACTCTTGGTCGGCATGCAATCAACAATGCTCAATTCCTTGCACTTCTCAAGGAGCAGCTAAAACGGTCACTGGATTACGGGATAACGCCGATGGGACACGGCGGGGCGCGTGGCGTGCTGTTCAAGGTGACACTACTTGCGTATGGCTATACCTTCGTTTGCAAAGGCACAGTTCGGGCATTTATCAAAGATCTTGAGCACGAGGCGGCAGTCTATTCTCATCTGCAGCCCATCCAGGGTATACATGTGCCTGTGTTTCTTGGGGCCATTGACCTCCGGTCGGTGAATAGGACATACTACTATGACCACCGTGTCTACGTGATACACATGACATTTCTGTCTTGGGGGGGACAAGATCTGTTTTCGGGGGAGCTCGTGCGTGGACGAGACGAACACCTCGAAGGAGAGGCATTGCGGTCATTGCGCGCAGTACATGGACAGGGAGTAATCCATAACGACGTACGGGTTGAAAACATGCTTTTCAACGCAGAGACCAATGGGGTCATGATGATTGATTTTGAAAGAGCACTGCTGCTGAAACCATATCAACATCCGTCGGCTAAGATCGTACCGAACAAGCGAAAGTGGGCGTCGGAGACGAGTGTCACTAAGTCGACGAACAAAGCAAGCGATCGAGGCCCGTCCAGCATGGCATTTTCCGAGGATATCGCTATGGTAAAGGGAGTATTCAGAGCGCATCTTATCCATAAGCCATAATATGGTTAGTAGCATCATCAAATGAAGAGTTTACGCAACGTGACTTCAACTGACCAACTGACAGTTCCGGCGGCAACTCAACGACGGAGCCATGTAAGGGACAAAGCCCGACAAATCAACAGCAGAATTCTGGAGCCTACAAAACGCAATGCTTCCTAATCCAGCCTCGACATGTTTCAGGCTCTCACTTTCCAGATCTGGTTCAAACTTATCTGGACTTGTCCTACCAGTCTCCAGGAACAATAATGTTTGTTGCTTGAGGGCCTTTAGAACAGCCATATTTTCGGCGTTGGGGAAAGAATCCTGTAATTTCAAGTCGGTGATTTTTTGGTGTTTGGGTAGAGAGGCAAGGCATTAATTCTGCTATAATTGCAGATTACAATTAGTTCATGCCGCCACATAGATGATAAGGAATTGATTATGCTTTGATCCTAAATGTGCCCCCGGGTGAGTAGTCAGGTAATCCTTAACCTCTTCTCTGGAAAGACATTTTAGTTTTCTTACAACTAAATACACACTACCATCGGGCTGCGATGTGGAACAGAAACGATGTATTTGTGATTAAAGTAGTTAGTTATCACTAGTTACTCGTAAACTAGCTAATTATATGTATTAATTCGGTTCAGCCGTTTTAACATGTTCAGCAATGAGGGTAAAGAAGTGAAACTGCCAACCCTAAATACTAATCTCTCAGTCCCTTTCTTCCAAGTCTAGGGAAATAATAAGTAATTCTCTCTTTTCTTCGTGATTATATTGTCAAAGAGTAAGGAGATGGATAGGGATTCGCACATGCCTGTAAACTTGGAGGCAGCAGTCAAGACAAACATTCCGACGCAGAACTGTTGGTTTCCTTAAAGCAATTCAATGTAAAAATGTGAAGATTATCAGACCCAGCTATCGGAATAATGTCGACGCTGAAATGTGATTGCTGGGAGTCGTGACGATTATGCTAGGGGGTAGCATAGTGGCAGAATGTGGCTGGCTGTAAAAGCCTTGCCTTACTTGATGCTTGTGAGGGCAATCTTCTAATAGAAGCGTATCTAAGAGTGTTGGAAATAGGCTATGCGGATTCCTTTTAACTATAAAAGATAGTTTCACACAGGTTTCGGTCGGAAATAGACGTAAAGTTTGTTCCAGCACATGAGATACTGACCTACATTATCGTCGCCTCCCATGTTCTTCCAACCACTTGATTAGAAACCATGGAGGCTTCTGTTAAACAGTCGGAAGGAAAGATGTCACGTGCGATGTCACACGTGACAGGATGAACAGGATACTGAGGTTAAACAAACAAGAAACAACCAAGGATAAATAGATCCAATTTCACGTAGCCAGTTCAGAATCCTTTCTTCTTCATCAATAGATTGATCTAGCCAAGTTACAGTGCTTGCGATGACTCTCGTTCTATTCTATTGTGACTTGTCTAAGAGCTTCCCTACCTTACCCTGGTCTAGGGCACCCCATTTCGGTGATTCAATAGTATCAAGATGTTGCCAATCGCGCAGCCACTGGTATTATCCTGGGCTTACCAGGCAGTGCAGCATTTGCCCAATGTCTACTGCCGGCCATGTTCTCTAACAAAAAAGAGGCTTCGAAGGGAAACTCTCATCTTCCCTAGAGAATGTAAGCCCCAATAGACCTGCTAACGTATTTTATCAGTGAGTCGCGCATATAAGCGAGTCGCGCACTTTCAACTCCAATACGTATACATTCCTTTCCTTCTAAACTCCTCTCCAATCAATAATAAAATTGCTTCCAAAGGAATCGAGGGTTATTTTAGCCCTTTAAGCCCTTAAAAACGACCTAAAGTTTAGCATTCAAGCTGCACTTAAGATCTGCAGTGTACCTACAACAATCCGCAATCGACGCAGTGGTCGTACGGCCAGACGCAATACCAGGCCCAATTTAATAAATCTTACGAAGTCAGAAGAACAAGCTATTTTTCAATACGTCCTTGAACTAGTAACACAATCATTTCCTCCAAGGTCTTATAGTATTGAAGAAATAGCTAACTATCTGATAATGCTCCGGGAGCCTCGGTTCGTACGAAGGCTCGCTGTAGCAATTATGGTGAGACTGGTCATAACATACGAACCTGTCGGAATCCTAAAGAAGGGGCCAATGTATCTTATTCAAAAAAAATTATCGTAGATAATTGATTTGTGGTGGTTTTATTTTTTTATGTGTTGCGCGACTCGCTCATCAAAGACGTTATTCGTAAGAATATATCACAACGAGAGGGAAGATTGAGGTCATAGAATGTCTTGATTTCTAGTTATTGGAAGGGAAAAAGGTAGGTCTTCAATAGTCGGGATAGTTGATATCCTTCGTTAGGGTCATTAGCTGGGTTGGCCTCCGACGTACGGTCCGGTAGCCAAGTTCGGTCCGGAGCTAATTTCGGTCCGGCGGCCAAGCCGTCGGCGCCGTAGGATACGGCTGTTATGTGACAGAATATATAACAACATTGCCGCAGATATTGTACATATGCAAACCGCTAGTTAGTCTATTTTACAATACTATTAGGTTTACTAGTGATTTACAAAAAGTACACATTGCATAACTATATTAACAGACAATTGCAAGGAATCACGGGGCACTTTAGCCCTTTTTTCCTCTTTTAAAAAAAAGAAATCCATCTTTCATCAGCCCAGCATATGCAAGGCATCTTATTCCGCAACTAAAAAAAATGTTGAGCGTGTGCCCAGCACTTGTCCGCAACATAATTAGTTGCGGGGGTTGCAACGAACGACAGGGAGGCGCTGGGGGACCGCGCTATCAAATCGTCAGCATATGTTCAGCGCATGTGAAGCAATTGCGGGTGTGGAATACTTACCCTACGTTTGCGGGAGCTGGGGGGTAGGGGGGTAAAGGTCGGTTCGCTGCTACATATTAACACGTGCTAAATACAGATTACATACGGGGGAAATGAGAGACATACACGACGATGGAAGCGGGTACCCCAAAGGACAGCGAAGGCCGGGTCTTGAGCGCTAAAAATTGTCAGCAAATGGCTAAGAGTAAAAGTAGGTTTCAACATAGCCCAGCAGATCCGCAGCAGATGTGTGTGTAATGGTCGAACCTAGGGCGGGTGCATATGGAGGGCAGAGTTGTTGCATGTTTCGAACATGTGTTAGGGCTGGAGGTATTGGTTGTAACTTACGCTCGTTCTTCCAAGGCGGTTGCGAATTTGGCCAAAAGGCCTCCCTCAGGCCCGGTGCTAGACATGAACTTAGCAGATGGTTTACGAATGGCTGGAACATACCAGTTAGGGAGTGGACATTTGCGTTGCACTTACTTGGGCTCGATGAGGTATTCGTCGTCTCGCCACTCACCGCGGAGGACGCGGGCAAGAATCGCGCTACAGATAGTAAGCATATGCAAGACGGATGCCATTTACATGATCTAACTTACTGACGGCCAGCAGCTATTTCGTCCTGTCGGATGTTGGATCGACGCATAGTAGGTACTCCAAGTGGTCAGTATATAGTTAGCAATAGTTCTATCAATACATAACGTACCGTTGACATTATGCGCCACCCGAATGTGGCGACGTAGCTGCAAAAGATTGGCACGAGATCGACATCAATTAAACATACGTAGCGCAGGTGCTTGCTTACCTGACCTGACCCACCAGCCAGGGCAAAACATTTGCCGCATCGGCGGCCCCCATCCATCATCACATCGCATCTAGTTAACATCAGCTAAGCTCATAAATCAACAAAATCAGTATATTCTTACACTATGCCGTTGATCTTTGAGAGAGGGAAGGGGGGGGCGTTGTCTGTAAAGTGTCAGCATATGCCTGACGCCTACGTAGCATGGTACACACTGAGGTCAGGCCCATCTGTATCAGTTAAGTTAGCACATGCTCGCTTGTTGCCACGCAAATGTTGCTTACAGTACCGTTGGCATCGGTATCGGGGGTGGAGGAGGGGGGGATGTCGTCAGAGTGTGTGCCGAAATCAGCTATCCGTGTTAGAAACGTATGCCAGACATAACTATTCGCATATGCTTACTACAGTGGGCCCCGAAGCGGGAGGGATTGCGAGGGCGGGGGTTGGCGGCGGCGGCGGCCAGCTCGGCAGGTGTGATAGTCGCTAAGCAGATTGTCAGCTTCAATTTATCACACGCGAAACAAATTTTGAGCATACTGGGGAGAGATTGCATGGTGGAGGTGAAAAAAACAAAAACAAAGACAGCACGGCAGGAAGATGGTGCTGAGGAGGAGAAAAAAAACAAATAATGAGGCATGAGAGATGCACACGCTACGCGGGTGCGCAGCGGGCGCACAGCGGGTGCGCAACTTGTGCACGGACTATCCGTTGATGATATAAGTGCATTTGAGCTTGCGCAGGCAACTGCGAAGCAAGGCACCCATTTTTATTCTTGCCTGCTCTCCGTAACAGTCAGAGAGTCCACCTTGTAATTTTCAAATCTACACCCACTTTATCTCGCGACCGCAGGGCCTTTCGTCCAAACAAGCCGCTATCTCATTCAGAAATTATTTCAGAACATTTGACTACATCAATTACGAACATGACCGACTTAGAGCCATTCGAAATACAGACAGAGACGCCATCTGTTCTCAACGATATGAGCGAGGAAGATCTTCTCGCCCAAATCGCTCATATGAGGAGTCAAGCAGAAACACTGCTAAGGACTTTTGAGCAAACTGGGATTTTAAAATACCTGAATGAGGCTATTGGGATCACAGAACAGGTCCTAAACATGCCAGACGTTCATGGCAAGTATAAGTCATTAGGCAACTTGGGAGTAATGCTCTACAGACGGTACAAACAGACAGGTTCAAAAGATGACTTGATTCGTGCGGTTAATGCCGCCACTGATGCAGTAGATGCCACTACTCAAGATCATCCCGATCGAGCTGGCCTGTTAAGCAACCTTGGAAGTATCCTTGGCACCCAATTTGAACGGACAGGTTCAATCGATGACTTGAATCGTGCGGTTGGTGTTGCCACTGATGCGGTGGATGCCACTCCTCACGACCATCCCAATCGAGCTGACTATTTATACAACCTTGAAATCTGGCTTGGCAGACGATTTGAACGGACAGGGTCAACAGATGACTTGAATCGTGCGGTTGATGCTGCTATTGATGCAGTAGATGCCACTCCTCAAGACCATCCTGGTCGAGCTGGGTACCTCAATAACCTTGGAAGCTGGCTTAGCAGACGATTTGAACAGACAGGCTCAATCGATGACTTGGATCGTGCGGTTGATGCTGCTATTAATGCAGTAGATGCCCTTCCTCAAGACCATCCCGATCGAGCCGGCTGCTTAAGTATCCTTGGAAATGTCCTTGGCAAACGAGTTGAACGGACGGGTTCAATCGATGACTTGAATCGTGCGGTTGATGCTGCTACTAATGCAGTAGATGCCACTCCTCAAGATCATCCCGATCGAGCTCGCCGGTTAAATAGCCTCGGAAATATCCTTAGCATACGATTTGACCGGACAGGTTCAATCGATGACTTGAATCATGCGGTTGATGCTACCACTGATGCGGTAGACTCCACCCTTCAAGACAATCCCAATCAAGCTAGCTATTTAACCAACCTTGGAAACAGACTTAGCAAACGATTCAATCGGACGGGTTCAATAGATGACTTGAATCGTGCGGTTGATGCTACTATTAATGCAGTAAATTCCACTCCTCAAGACTATCCCGATCGAGCTTGCCTTTTAAACAACCTTGGAAGCATTCTTAGCATACAATTCGAACGGACAGGTTCAATCGATGACTTGAATCGTGCGGTTGATGCCGCTACTGATGCAGTAGATGCTACTCCTCAAAACCATATCGATCGAGCTAGCCGATTAAATAACCTTGGAAATATCCTTAGCGTACAATTCGAACGGACAGGTTCAATCGATGACTTGAATCGTGCGGTTGATGCTGCTATTAACGCAGTAGATGCTACTCCTCAAGACCATCCCGATCGAGTTATTTACTTATACAACCTTGGAATTATACTTCGCACACGATTTGACCAGACAGGGTCAATAGATGACTTGAATCGTGCGGTTAATGCTACCACCGATGCAATAGACGCCACTCCTCAAGACCATCCCAATCAAGCTACCTACTTAAGCAATCTCGGGAACTGGCTTAGCAGACGATTCGAACGGACAGGGTCAATCGATGACTTGAATCGTGCAGTTGATGCCACTACTAGTGCAGTAGATGTTACTCCTCAAGACCATCCCGATCGAGCTATTTATTTAAACAATCTCGGGAACAGACTTGGCGAACTATTTGAACAGACAGGTTCAATAGATGACTTAAATCGTGCAGTTGAGGCCGCTACGAATGCAGTAGATGCTACTCCTCAAGACCATCCCAAGCGAGCAAGCAGGCTGAGCAATCTTGGGAACAAGCTTAGTACACGATTTGAACGGATAGGCTCAATCGATGACTTAAATCGTGCGGTTGATGCTGCCACTGATGCGGTGGATGCCACTCCTCAAGACCGTCCCGATCGAGCTGGCCTATTAACCAACCTTGGAAATATCCTTCGTACCCGATTTGAATGCACAGGTTCGATGGAAGACTTGAATCGTGCGCTCTTGTCGCACAAAGAAGGTTGGAATTTCTCTACTGCTCCCCCATCTATTCGCATTCATCATGCTGGGGCTGCAGCCTCTCTCCTTTCATTTCACCAAAACTGGGACGAATCAAGCCAGCTGCTGCAGGAAGCTATAAAGCTCCTACCCACTGCGAGCCCACGATCGTTAAGGCATACAGATAAGCAGCACATGCTGGCAGACTTCGCTGGTTTGGCTTCAGCGGCTGCTTCTGTAGCACTAAATGCAGGAAAGGATGCCTATTATGCATTGCAGCTCCTTGAACTCAGTCGTGGCGTTATCGCTAGTTCGTTAATGGATATGAGAGGAGATATTTCTGATCTCAAGCGGCAACATCCTAATCTTGCAGAAGACTTCATACTCCTGCGTGACGAGTTGGATTTACCAGCAGACAGCCTAGTTTCCTCGGACTCGACAGGTCGCATGTCTTCATGGGAACTTCAGGTCAAAACACGTCGTGAAGTGGATCAGAAATTCAGCGAACTTGTTGCCAGCATTCGCGCTCAGCCTGGATTTCATAGCTTTCTTTTGCCGCCAACAGCAGAGGAGCTAATGGCCGCGGCGGATCCAGACCCAATTATCGTCATCAATTCGAGCTCCTACCGCTGTGATGCTTTCCTCATCCAACGAGATCAGATCAAAGCATTGGAGTTGCCTGATCTGACACTGAAAGACGTACAGAAGTGGGCCAACAATCTACGATTATCTCGTCTGACGGCTGGGTTCGATCTAGCATCTTTGTTAGAATGGCTCTGGAATAGCATATGTCGTCCATGTCTAAATGCGCTTGGTTTTTCGGTCCCAATTTCTGATGGTAATTGGCCTCGCGTCTGGTGGATTCCTACAGGATTGCTTAGCCAGCTACCTCTTCACGCGGCTGGGTGCTATGCGCATCATTCCACTGAGACGGTGCTCGATCGGGTTATGTCGTCGTATGCGTCGTCTATCAAGGCCTTGCAGCATGGGCGACAAAACCCTGCCAAATCTCGGACAGCTTCTGCTGTCTTGGTCGCAATGCGCCAAACACCGGACCTGCTTTCGAATGGAATTCTTCCCTTTGCTACTGACGAGGTGGATATGCTGAGAAATCTCTGTTCAGACCTACTGCTTGACCCAATCACACCACAGTTGCAGAAGGATGATGTTCTCAAACACTTGCAGACGTGCAAAATATTCCACTTTGCAGGTCATGGACAGTTGGATGCAGTAGAGCCTTCGCAAAGTTGTTTACTACTCAAGGACTGGAAAACCAATCCACTTACCGTAGGGGCCATCCGTGATAGCAAATTGCAGGAGAACCCTCCATTTCTTGCCTACCTCTCAGCTTGTTCCACCGGAACCAATGATGCGGTGGAACTTGCGGATGAGGGAATTCATCTTGTTAGCGCCTTTCAGCTTGCAGGTTTTCGGCATGTTGTTGGAACGCTCTGGGAAGTATCGGACAAGCACTGTGTTGATGTAGCGAGAGTGCTATATGAGACGTTGCGGAAGGAAGGAATGTCGGACTTGGCGGTCTGCAGAGGACTGCATCAAGCGGTGAGAGCGCTGCGTGATGGAAGAGCCAGCAAGGGCAGAGAGGCGAGAGACGCCAAGTTGGTAGACCCGCAGACACAGGCGCAGGGTTTGAAGAATGCATATTGGGTCCCGTATATTCATTTTGGTGTTTAGACATAATTCGAGCCATAAGTCAAACCACCCCCTCCCCAATAACTGACCACGCTCTGGTTAAAGAGCCCTTTCACGTTGACCAGAATATTTATTGCTACCAATTAGAATACATGGGCGTTACACCAATCCTACCAGGAGGAAACATGCTCTCTACCAACCTAGTAAAGACAGCCAAGCTAGTTATCAGGGAGCAGTCTCAAATTTAGGGTTAGAGTCTTCCCATCTCTCTGAAAGGAAACATAAAAGAGGCAAACCGACGGCGGTTTGTATAAAACAGCCTTCAGGAACGAAGTTGTATTTAGCTGGTTATAATTCCCTTCTTCTGTGGAAACTGAAATCGCCCGTATAATGTTTGAATGTTTTGAGCAACAAGCTTGCAGAGGTTATAGAACACGTCCTTAGTCAATCAGTACGTGAGATCAATCGGGGTCATGTCCCTAGAATGTCTCGCAATCTAAATCATCCATGGTTTGGATATTCCATTTGAGGACGGATATGATTGTCATCGGCATAATTATATAATTCTACCCAACCAATGTCTGAAAGCAACATTCCATCTGTATTGAAAATATCAGTGCAAAAGGCGGGAAAAATGAGGAAATTGCAAGATGAAAAATGGGGCACATACGAATAGTAACTTATTTCAGTCCTACCAT
Source organism: Mariannaea elegans (assembly GCA_930272665.1). Taxonomy (NCBI): domain Eukaryota; kingdom Fungi; phylum Ascomycota; class Sordariomycetes; order Hypocreales; family Nectriaceae; genus Mariannaea; species Mariannaea elegans. Next base: position 16,761 of record CAKNEU010000220.1, on the reverse strand, counting down.
TCCGGCTCAAGCTACCCTACACCTAGCTACCAAGGAACTGGCGGTCGCAGCCCAGCACTTCCTCTTGCCCCTGGGGGAGATAAGATGCGTGGCCTTTGGCGCCCTCAAGACTTTAATTAATACAAACAAACAAACAAAAAAACACCCATAGGCGCCCCTGGGCCCAGTATTTTACTCCCTAAAGTCTTTTACTGAAGCGCAAGAGTAGCGCTAAATTAGTTGTATGGACTAATAGCTAGTAAGCTAGGTGACTTGTCTTACTCATGCAAGCAATCACAACAGACTAATCAACAGGGAAGTTGCTTGATCGGTTCAACATGCATACAATTTTTCTCATCTTCAAGTGAGGTTTGGGCCAAGAGCACCGGGCCAAAGCCTCGTCCCTACCGTGCAGCACCACCAGAACTATAGCTGGGTTAGGTTTTGATGCGTTCTGAGGGATTCGAATGTGGGAGCTCCACAAAACAAGACCGCATTCGTACTCCATACATTCCGCGGGGAGGCGCCGGGCACGTGGCCTCGACTGATCAAATTCATGGGTTAATGAGAGGCAAACATGTTCAATTGATCAAGAGCTTCCCTAGCTGAAGCACCAAGACAAGAGACAGATTCGCATCTCTCCCGCAAGAGGTGGTCAATGTCGCCGACTACAAAGTCTCCACTCAAAATATGGGTCTTACCACACAAGTCGCACAAGGCATGCAATAAAAGCACAAAGCAAAAGCTGCAATAACGGCATGGTCGACTGACTAATGGTACTATTTTGCGCTCAGCGATGGCGTTTTGATTATAAAAAATAAAAAAACGATTAAGCACTTGCTAAGGAAACAAAGAGGTGATTTATTAAGTTAACGAAGCAGTCAGACGACAGCTTAGCTCATTGGACCCACGCTCCCTTGAGACATGCCAGCCACACAAGACCCGCCGCCGTCGCAATGGTCCACTTGGGCCGTTTTGGTTAAGTCACGTGACCACCATGCCAAAGGGTCGTGATAGGTCAAGGGCCATCATTGGCTGGACACCCTGGAAAGGACTCCCTTTCGGCTGAACAAAGCAACTCTGGCAGTACGGACCGGTTTATTTTCAGGATCAATCTCTTAGGCCTCTAGAAACCCTTCATTTTCTTCATTCGTAGCCCCGTAATAATAATGAGATGTGTGGGAGATCTGGTTGTACTATCCATTCTTTGTTTGAAGCCCTGCCACATATGGCGGCACTGTGCTTCTGCTTCCTCTGTGCTACCTGTGGTCGCCCATCCTTTGCACTTGTTTGTTGTGGCCATTTAATCACAACAAAGACTTCTCCGTAACGCAACCTACTATCCACGATGAAGGGCAGAGTTTCTAAAGGATGGAGACGATCTCAGCGCTTGCAAGAACAGTTGTCGAACGCCGTCGCTCGTCAAGGCGGACGTAAGTTAGGGTCTATATGACTGATATGTTGGAAAGAAGTTTGATGTGCTAACCTCATGCGTTACAGATTATCAGTACGACCATACAGCTCTTGCTCAAAACACGCCAACGCCGTCCCCAAAACTGCCGTTCAACCAGGCATCTGTCGAGGGAGCAAAAGTGCAGAAAAAGAAACCGAAGCCTCCATCCGCCCTATTTCTCGACGTCCATCCACGACGCAGAGTTATCCTTAACTGGCTCGAGTCGGTTGGGTCCAACCGGAACATACGATGCTGCCGATCGGACAGCCATCTCCAACTTCAGCCTACACATGACGACGAGCACATCCTTGGACGAATGACCAGCTCCGTACCGGCAATGGACGTGGCGCGGAACGTCGATGGTGACTTCCTAGGGCGATGGATACCGACCACGGCTTCATTCGTCGGTACAGGCACCAGATCGGGCTTCCCGCTTATCGCTACACCAGGCAAAAGACTTGTTGAGCAACCGTTTTACCGGGTGTGTAATTTGCGTCTTAACAACATTGTTATGCTATCCCTCCACGAACACGACCAATTGCCCAATCAGGTCACTGATTTGATCACCCTTGTGCGTCGGAGTCGTGACTCTCCTGGTGTCACACATGGCGAAGTATTACAAGATCAAGAACTAGAAGCTTTTGGTATCCATGATCAGGCAGAAGAGAAAGATGTCGCGGCCTACTTTAAAAATAAGATTCTCCCTGGTCTCAATAAAGCAGATTGTCTTCAACTTCAAGAGACAACTCAAATGCCCCAGTGTACAGTCCCCAACATCATGCCCGATTTTAGAGTCAGCATACCTCAACCGGATATGCTATATGGGTACAACCTTCGGAATGCGTTCCCTAGCCAGTGGCACCTGCTGACACCCCTCCTGAGAGACGTCGCAGCCAACAATGGCACCCGACCACTACTCTACCCATTCTTTATTATTAAGTTTAAGGGGGATGAAGGGAGTATGTGGGTGGCAACAAATCAGTGTCTTGGAGCAGCATCATCCTCTATCAATATTATGGAAGATCTCAACTATCGTTTGCAGCTGTGGGGGAGTAAAAAGGTGATCAACAGTGCTGTGTTCGGCATTGCCGCCAATGGCTCAGAGACAAGACTTTATGTCTCATGGATGAAGCGTGAGCAGGATGAAGTAATGTACTACACCGCGCTTGTCCGAAGCTTCTTGCTCCAAGACCCCGAGCATTACATCGAGTTTCACAACACCATTCGCAACATCATTGACTGGGGTCGGGGTCAGCGACTGAACGAGATCCGTGAAGCCATGAATTTTCTACTAGAAGAGAGCCGGAGGAGAGCTTCGGAGGAAGCCAAGTACCGTGACCCATCGCCGTCAATCAATTCTCCCGGTATGGCGCGGAAGAGGCCCAAGAAGGCGTGCAATAAAGCCGCCAACGAGACCGCCCAGAAGCTGCGTAGGTCCAGCCGGAAACGCAAGCAAGATGAGTAGTTTTAGGGCTGAGGGATAGTGCATTATTTGGAAATGAAATTGAGACAGGGAATGATTACTTGGATTACTGTGCTGGAGGTGAAGGGTATTATCGTACACGACATATGGTAGCCAGTTGGCTTCTTGTAAGTTGGACTAGTCCTCAAGCAACAGCTAGAGCTGCATAAAGCCTAAATGTCTCGACGCACAGGCAAGTTCAGGTTGTTATCTTGGCCAGATTGTAATATTCATTTCGTATATCATTTATTCAAGTCATTTACGATCGATCAACAACTTCTTCTCCTGGAATTGTATGTCGGCCTTCACTGATGTGAACAATGTCGATGTAATTTGACTATTAAGATGCGCCTCGGAGGCAAATTGAGCTGCAGCACAGAGGGCAGTTAGACTGCAGCACCAGAGGGCTGATTTGCCGTTTTTATTGTTGATAATTTCCAGACTGGTCCACCAGGCCTGTAGTTGCTGCTTGACAGATATCCTTGGAATTTTTCCGCTGATTCAAAGATAAGAAATTTTGCAGACCGGTCCCGATTCCTCGGCGAAGAATAAGCAAAGACATGTTGTTGTCAGATAGTTGAGTAAATTGTGTGATTGAATTGCTTGATCCTCGTTGCTTCATCTATCTAGGGTTTTTAAGCAGGTTATTGTGCCTTCCTAAGCCATGTTGAACAGCCTTGCAGAGGGCGGATGTTTCGCCACTATAGGGTAGCTCCTGGTTGATCAAGGGAGGTCATTTTTGGTAGATTTTTGGGTAAATTATGTTAATTGAATTGGTCTGTTGTGCTCATTCTACCGTACAGAGGTTGGTTTATTATACAATAATCAATGATGTCTTCAGGGTTTCTTGGTTGATCTTAGGTCCCTTAGTGAGATACCTCTGTTACAGATTTCTAACAGTTAGACTGTTCAACAGTCTGATCGGCAGTTTGAGTTATCTTGGTCCTTGAGACACTAGCGGCTTCATGTTGCCAATATTCAACAGATATACGTACTATAGCTATAGACTATTCATCTGAGGTTTATAATTTCGGCGAATTACTTATTGCTCGGAAGATTAAGGGTCGTCGGTGTCAGCCTAACCATTGCTATGCTTAATTCTCAACTAACTTAATTTACATACATACTTATTTGGGTGACTGGTAGCCTTACTGTCCCGAGCAAAGTGAGAGAAAGGAACGATCGGCTTGTAAATAGCTTAGCGAATTGCCGGTGCAAGTAGAGAATTATGTGAAAATGTAACTTCTAGATTCTGGTTGGCTTTATTTTGAGTAGATACTTATTATCCTTATTAATGATTATAATATTGAGCTTGGCAAGAAACGAATAACTCGCGCAACCTATCTACATCTGAGCTGGTCTCCTTAGGAAAGACCCCTCCTAACGTATTATTAGGTCCTAAGGGTGGTTAATTGTGATCTGCTGAGGCTAGTCGGGATCTCTAATGAAGAAAATGATAGGATCCCTAGCACCGCTGTATTTCTTCGACGAAAGGAAATATGGGGACCAGAGAGGAGGTGATCAGTTAACGACTCCGTCTATTAATCTATCTAACTAATATACATCGAAACAAGAAAGAAAAGAATAGGAATGATAATGTCTATATATAACTAGCGCCAGCAAGGAAGTACGCATATCCACGTCACTATGGGACAGCAAACTTAAACCCATTTACACCATATCAAAGGAGATGTTAGGGCTAATACTCAATTAGCCTCACAATCCTCAGATACCTTAGCTAGCAAATCCTGCAGCATTAACTTCCCGACAACCGCTAGTGCTTTATCCTCGTCTCCACTGTGCTATCAAACCAGACCGCGCTTCTCCAGGAATTGCAATAGATAAACTTGCCCGTTTTCCGCTCAGTAGTCTCAAACCATAGCGAATTCCGACCCAACCCTTTTGTTGAGGTAGGGAGAGCAAGGATGCTTAGATCCAAGGAACAGGATCTTCCAGATGAGACCCTATCGTTGCTCCTCGCTTAGGTATGTGTGATGTTCCCGGAGCAGCCTTCTCCTCCGCAATAAGTCCGTCTCAGCTGCGAAGCTTACATGTATTCTCGTCCATATGGGCATTGCGATCAAAGTCTTGAGCAAAGTCCGACGACACATAGCTCAAGAAGGTTGCACCCTATGGCGATGGCAGATGTGAGCGATGATCTCTTTAATGGACTGCAGATCGTGCGTCAGCACACATCGACAGTACTTGCTCAGATGGCTCAAGTAGTAAGGGCACGAAAGACGATAGTTGTCAGATTTGAGGATGGATTATGTGCATTCTTGTTAATACTATCGTGCAGAGATCGATTTCTGATACGTGAACTCAATGAGGCCTCCAGGGCTGATTTGTTGACTTTTAGGTCCTTTAGTGAGACACATCTATTACGAATTTCTATAGTCAGTCTGATCAACAATCTGACCCGCAGCTTGACCAGGGTTATAGCTAATTGACTCTTGAGATACTAGCAGCTTCATTTAGCCATTATTCAACAAAAACCGTTGATCAGACAGCTTGGGTTTGACGCAAATGTTTGTGATCTCCGTCTCTCCCAGCGGTACATGAAACCACGATCCTTTTTAACCGTCGAATTCCTCCATGCAACTAAAGCACCGAAGCTGATCAAGCGCTCGAAAGCTAGCAATACGCTGCTTGCTGCCATGAGTCATAACGAAAATGGATAGTCAGGAAATGCTACTAGAACTCGTCCGCGACTTTAAACTCGAGACAACATTCGAAGATGACCTTCGAATCACGATGTACACAACGCCATGGGGCCGAAATATCGCATCGAGACGAGAGATATGGGTCCGAGATAAGATTTTGGGCCATGGCGGCTACGGGCTAGTGTGGTTGCAACGAAACGCAAACGCGAACGAGACCCCCGGAACTCCAAAGCTGCGCGCAGTGAAAGAGATTCGACTGTACAAACCGAAATCTGGTGGTATGGATTATGTGCGTGAGCTGGAGGCATTAGCCAAGTTCTCCCATAACAGGGTAGATGTCCTTCATTCATGCTTTTGTTACTTGAGTACTAACGGTTGTTCATATTCAGTATGCGGAATTCTTCGTTAAGTCGTATGGATGGTATGAAGGGCCTGAATCACTCTTTATTACAATGGAGTATTGTGAGCATGGGGACTTGGGAGGATATCTCTACCAACAGGAGAAACTACCAGAAAACCAAGCACATGATATTGCATTACAAGTTCTTGGAGGGTTGTCTGCTATGCATGAACAAGGGTTTGCTCATAGGGATTTGAAACCAGCAGTAAGAAGCCCCATCCACCGACAGAGGATCCATTTAACACCTTATTATAGAATATTCTTATTAAGAGCCGACCGCCTGGCGACTGGTGGGTAAAAATTTGCGATCTGGGCCTTACCAAAAGGATCAAGGGTGCAGTTGGATCCACGACTGTACGGGGAACTCCCGGTTTCATACCCCCGGAGATGACTGGACTCGATGGGAACCCGAGAACCGCAAATCTATTGTTCGCTGATATGTGGTGTTTCGGCGAAACAGTCTTTCAAATGCTTACCGGTATACCGACGTTCTGGAATTTGTCTAGTCTCCAAAAGTATCAACTAGGTCACACTGAATTTCCGGTTCAGGCCTTGGCTCGAGTGACTGCGAGCGATGCTGCAATAGATTTTATCTGCTCGATTATGACGCCAAACCCAAGCGCGCGACTTACAGCTGCCGCAGCACTTCAGCATGCATGGACAAAGCCAGCGTTGGAGGAACAACCGGATCCGATCGAATTCATACTCCTCCAGCGTGATGCGCGATCTAATTCAGATGTGTCATCATCGGCCCAGCCGACGCAGTCGTATGCAGCATGGAGCACAACCGAGCATCCTATTCCCACCCACGGGCTTAGTCCATACAAATCTGACGACCAGAACACTGCCAAACTTCCATCTGCTGTATTAGAACAGGGTTTGACACATTTGCCTGCTACTTCAGGGAGCTCCAGGATACAACCTTCCATATCAAACAGTACAGGGGGTAGTAGCAAAGAAAATACACACCTCGGACTACCGTCTTTCTCCCAACCCAGTCTAAACGGCGACCATTGGCTACCGAGAGGAACCACTCAGCAGTCCGCGGCCTCCACCGACCCCAGCGACGATGAGGAGGTAACGGACGACTTGGTAAAAGATTTTTCCAACTTGCACCACCACAACGAAGTTGTTGTACGAGAATCTCAAAATGTGTCGTGTTCCGAATCCGAGAGCAGACACCTTGAAGAAGTTAAGGTTCTACTCGAGAAAGGAGTTGATATTAACAGCCCAGGAAAGGATGGACGTACGCCGTTGTATGCAGCATCACGACTGGGTCATATCGCGGTAGTCACACTGCTGCTGGAGAATGGAGCTGATATCAGCGTTCCTATTGAAGGAGAATGGACTCCTCTACACCCTGCATCAAACTACGGCCATATTGAGGTTGTACAGCTGCTTTTGGAGGAAGGCGCCGAGGCTGCTGCTACTAATAGTCAGGGATGGACCCCTCTGCATGGTGCATCAAACTACGGCTGTATTGAGGTCGTAAAGCTGCTTCTAGAGAAGGGGGCTAAGGTTGATATTTCGAATGAAGGATGGGTCCCTCTGCACTGTGCATCAGAGCACGGCCATATTGAGATTGTCAAGCTGCTTTTGGAGAAAGGCTCTGAGGTTGCTGCTACTACTAAAGAGAGATGGACCCCTCTGCATTTGGCGTCCGCGAACGGCCACACTGAGCTTGCAAAACAGCTTTTGGAGAAAGGTGCGGAGGTTGAAGCTATTACCCATAAGGGATGGGCCCCTCTGCATGTTGCATCAGACCACGGCCACATTGAGGTCGTAAGGCTGCTTCTAGGGAAGGGGGCTAAGGTTCATGTTTTGAGTGAGAAAAGATGGACCCCTCTGCATATGGCGTCACTGAAGGGCTACACTGAGATTACTAAACAGCTTTTAGAGAATGGGGCAGAGGTTGATGCCGTTACGAATAGGGGATGCACACCTCTGCACTTTGCAACTTCTTACAGCCATGTTGGGGTTGTTAAGCTACTTCTGGAACAAGGGGCTGAGATTAACCTTGCTGATAATTCTAGTCGAACGCCATTAATGATAGCATCACAGCACGGCCATAGTACTATCGTTGGACTGCTCTATAAGAAAACACCCAGTCGGCAGGGACTAGGAAGGACAATTCAAGTTGATAAAAAGGGGAAAAATGCAAGTGGACCAATTGACAAGCTATTTGGTAGAATTTTCCGATAATAGCGCTAGTAGAACAAATAAATATATCCTTCCCTAATTACATGCATTTAACCTAATTTATTCTCATTATTTTAGTAGATTTAGTAGCACTATATTAGACACCGGCACTTGAATTTAGAAGGCAGCAGGCGGACTAAATGGAGGATGAGGTTCTCGGAAACACGGTGCCAGGAAGTTGTCATCTTGGACCATGCTGACCGCCGTGTAGGTCGCGCCGTGGACAAGATTCAGCCCCTGGTTCGTGTTCTTGTTCACAATTATCGGCATGCTAGGCACGTACTGGAAGTGGCGGGAACTGGGGATACTACTGTTGTCGCCCTGGCTCGTCATCATCACCGCTTCCATCTCTGTGGCTTCCAGTCGAGCCACTTGTGCTGGGACAGGAAGATATGGACTGGTAGATGCTGCTGCCTCGCGAAGGCCAACGACGCCTCCATATTGAGATTCCAGCAGTTCCGGTTCAGCGGCGTCACGACCGTGAGGCCTGTTTCCCAGAGGATCTTGCGGCCGGGTTGGAAGCATCGTTGGTTGAGTAGCTGCACGTTGCTTCGGTCCTGGGTACCTGAGCGGATTCGACGAAGTAGCTGCTGTAGTTCAGGGTCCCCCGCTGCGCGGACTTGCCAATCCAGGATGCTTCCGAAGCCATCCACTATCCCCCGTAACCGACCGAGCTGCTTGTCGACCTTGTAGATGGTGGCCGCGCTGAGCATGCTGACCTCGTCGATCACGAAAATCTGCTTCTCTTTCTAGTTCGACCGGGATGGGCCGCTGACGAACCGGGCACGCGCCGTCTGCGACGATGAGTCTGTATCACCGGCGCCACGGCCGCGAAGCATGTCTTTGGTGAATTAGCACGCCGAGTGGATGGTGATGACGTTAACCCGCGCAGCCGCCGTCCCAGATGTTGCCGTCGCCAGCAGCTGGTGCGAGCTGTCCCTCGCCGGGAAGAGCTCGGTGAGGGCTTCGATGACCCTCGATTTTCCTGTGCCGCCTCGCCTCTGAGGAAGAGCAGCAACTGGGCAGGCCGGGGACCGCATCCGTCGCTGCTCTGGTACTGATGCTCAGCATCGAGATGGCAACAGACCAGCAGGAAGGCAATGGACTGGCGCCGATTCATCGTGAATCTTACTGTTAGCTGCCTGCCGAGCAAGAAAAACGACGTCGAAGGCCCTAGCTGCACACTGACTTCCGCCTGGGCTGTTCCCGGCTCTACGGTAGCAAGGTCTTCCCCTGTCATGTTGACATCGGAATCGCCAAAGCCAGCGAGAACACTCTGCAGGGCAGGCCGACGTGCAGTTTCGCTGGTGGCCGTCGCCTCGGGAGTACCTGTGCTTTGGATGCCCAGGATCCTTGCTCAGCTGCTACGACTTGATGGACCGCACCTGGCGCTGCACCGGCACCCCCTCGGCGAGGGAGGGCGGAGGCCCCAAGCTCGCTGCGTCTTCCTCGAACGTGGCTAGCTGACTGACCATCCCCGTGAGCTCTGCTGATCCCTCTGTCACTTGATGGATGCCGGCTGCATTCTGAAATACATCGATGAGCCGTGCAATCTCGCTGGTATTGTCTGGCTGGTACGGGCCATCTGCCATGCCAGACCTATCCTCCTAGAAGCTGCCCACCCCCGGGTTGTCGTCGGCTGCGTCTCCCAATATGGCCCACTGCTTGGCGTCTCGCTTAACATCTTGTGTGGACCACTGGAGCAACTGGATATTCTCTGCTACTGATGCAATCCTGGGGGCAATCCTCTGCCTCGAAGACCTTCACGCGGTGTTGATATCTGCTGGCGATTCAGGGATGAAAAGTTCCTACGGGACAAAGAGACCTAGGTGCTGCACAGCTGCTCTGGAACACAGGATATGCGCAAGCATAATCGTTAGCCACTATATATACATGTAAAAAGGATTCACGAATGATTTCTAGCAGATAGTCAATTACATAATTACATACCGCTGGTAATACTGCTCATCCTCATCCTCGGCACTGAAATCCATGCTGAGATGGCCATCGAGGCATATGGTCGAATGCTCACTGCGGCGCCGCAGCATCTGCACCCAGCCACCTGACTGCGACCAAGTTGGGTCTAACGGGATCTCCCTATCTGAACCACCTAGTCTCCTTCCCTTGCGCTTGACCTGAACGATATCCGGCAGAGCCTATTTGATTGGAGTTGACCGAAGCGCTGAGTATGGTCCGTCCCTCGCGCGATCGAGACGTGGATAAACTAAGGGTTGCCTTAAGTGTTGATACGAGCTAGCAGGGATTGAGCAGTCAGGAGAAAGCTGACCCGTGTGCGGTTGGTTATTTTCACTCAATCGTATTGGTGAAAATTACGTATTTAGGCCTATATCACCGCTAAGCTGAAGATAATGCATTGCAGCCACCAAAACTTCTTCCTGGTTTTCCTCATACTAAATTCCCTGTGTAAGATGGTCTATGTACGTGATTCCCAACCCGAAGCCCCCTCAGGCACTGAATTGTATCCAGAATATCGTCGCGCGTATCCAGTGTTACCGTTCAAGTTCACAAGAAGTTCAACAGATCTTGAATTCCTATCTCTTTTAGCAATCATGTCAAGAAGCATGTGATCTAATAGATCACAAGAAAAAAATGACACGAAACTAGCCAAAAAACCGTGATACAATTGAGGATATCCTGCCAACTGGCCTGTGTTTTGAGCTCATCAGAAGCTCATCCCCTCTCCTAGGACCAAACTAACCAATCAAATTAAGACCGGGCTATCTCATGCCATGTTCCGACACACCCTGTAACTCTAAAATACATACCTTTTTGTCGATCACTCTTGGAAACAATGCTTCTACATGGTCAACTTGAAGCAACGACTGAAATTCTCGAAGAGTATCTATTGAATCACCTATTCAAGCAGTGCCCTGATAGTCCAAAATAGTGTGAAGAGAGTAAATACGGTCCAAATCTGCAGTGTTTGGGTATGGGACTATTGGAAAGCTTTGGTGACAGAAATTATCGCCGATAAGGCCGACATGTGACATACCGAGATCCGGAACTGTAGCCTCTACCAGAGGCGAAATAGACCCAGCTCGTGGGAGTAGCTAATCCGAACGTGCTATATCGTGAGAGAGAGATATCAAGTTCCATCGCCAAAATGGACGAATATTCCAATTCTATGCAAAGCGGTGAAATAATAAGGGGACACGACTACATCGGGGGCTCGCGAAAGGGAACGAACTGCCTGTGGAGACAATTTAAACGGTAAGAGGCCAAGCTTTAGGAATCTCGCCACGTAGAGGGACGTTCATGACACTCCCAACATATGTTGGATGTATCTCCCTTTGTCTTATATGCATTGCATGGCGCAAAGACCAATGTGCTGAGAGGCTCAAAGATTCGGTATCGTTTCGAAGACCGGCGAAGGCACATTCACGGCGGAAGGAAAAGACAGCCTTAGCAGGTTTGATATTATGCAAGTCTACGAAGTTATTTGCTCGAGTTCGTATCAGAAACAGGGGAGGTTATGGGAGGTGTTGTAGTAGGAGGAAGCATCTGCGAAAAGACGATATGGACAAGGATGGAGACGAAGGGAAAGAACCTACTTGACAGTTAGCTGAAATCGAAAGCCGAAGTCTCCAAGGGCCATCCTTGAGTTATTGAAGATGAGCATGCTGAAGAGATTCATGGCTCGCTGGGGCACATCATTCTCTGCCAGACTTCCAGAGGGAATACTTGCCGAAAGAGAAGTACTCAGCAGGGTCAATCGCGTCAAGGGACCGGACGAAGTGGCCCTCAGACCTTCAACATATTTGTAAGAAGGGTACACTTGGGAAGAGAAGAAGAAGACAGCACAGGCCACGTGGAATACACATGTTGAAAAAGGTAGCTGAGGTGACGGCATCTGGGAGTGAAGAGTTGCTCATGGTACTCAGATACTAGGACGGGGAGCTCCCAGTATTGCCTATTTCACAACTCATGTACGAGTAAGTACACAGATAAGTGTGAAATGAGTCACGTCGGGCAGGTAGGGCAGAGACAGGTACGCCGACGCGCTGTAGTTGACAGATCCGACCTCATCTTGGTCTGTCGTGTAAGCGTGTATCGACTGAGCTTGCACTGATGCCACGGAGCATGCGACGCGTTGACTGACTTTCGCGTAAAGGGGGGGGGGATTTCCGTCTCGTGGAGCAGCCGATTAAAACCAAGCCAAAGCCAACCAGGCCCAGAAGCCGCCCTCCACACCAGATACCATGCTCCCCACCACTTGCCTGAGATGTCAGCAACCAATCGAAGCCATGGAAACCACAGGGCTCTCTGCAACATCCATCACATACCGGAGGGGCGTGGTAGTGGATGGGGTGCTTGTGACCAACAACCAGGCATTCTTGTAACAGCTCGATAATCACGGCCATGGGAGCCTGACGCTACAGGATTACACTATCCATGCTCCCCACCCTAGAGGCTTACACGTTGAGCACGCGGACTGAAACACACGCGCCTTTGTGTCGAATTGACTGGTCGACAGCTCCCAACTATGCTACCTCAGCCACGATCTGCGGGGGTGAAAGCATGAGAAGGGCCGTAATGGCGCTTAATGGCATGGAGTGAATGTCGAAGCGGCATGGCAACACAATAGACCCCACCATATATTCCCTCTTCTCTCCGCCCGCCATGACCGATATCTTGCATCATCTGGAGCCATTGCTACCTCGTGAACTCTAGCGTTTTTGGTGACTTTCTAATGGAGCGCATACGTTTTTTTGGTACGCGTAGAAGTAATAACGCATGTGGGGGCAAGAAGACGTTGCACACACACTCCAAGAGATATTGTGTTGTGACGCAACTATTGGGTATGGTTGGCTCTTGCTAACACGCGTCTGGATAGAGATGGTTTGAAATCAAGGGGTTTTCATACATTACGGTACTTCATAACCTACCACACGCTGTAATGCTTCTAATTGTGATCGTCTTGTTCCTGGAGGTATCAATACAATTCTGCCATTTACCGAGTGTTTGCATGTCTGGCGTGTATATTCAAGACCCATCTCATCTGCTCTTCTGAAATGCCTCGCAGTCTTCTGAACACCTGGACAAGCTTGGCGAGTAAGTACGCGGAGTGCATCACCCTAGCCAAAGACGCCTTCGTACACCATGGCATCCAGGCCAGTTGCAAAATATTCCTCTGCTGTAAGGTATCCTTCTCCTTTGTGGTAAGGCTTTGAAGTTCTTTAAGCTAAAGTCATGGACGATAACTACTAGGAGGCCAAGACTAACGAGGCCGGCCCTCAGCGCCATCTGGCTTTGTTCTACCTCGCGGCGACAACACCTAAATTTGTACCTGCTAGGGCAGGTAACAAGGGCACCACGGTTGCTTGCAACGATCCACCCATTACCAGCTCACTACCAATGCTACGTAATTCTCCCCCTCCTTCAGCGTCCTCATACAGGAGAGAAATATTCGATCCGTCAGCTTTCAAATCTAGCCGTCTTGACTCCGACGACTCGAATATCCACGGCAAAGCCCACCGTGACCCAAATGAGCCTCGAGCGAGCGATGATAGGCTTAGAGACAACGAGTCAGGAGGCGATGTGTCACTCACCGCTGCTCTTTCATCCAAAAAGAGGCGACTAGAGACAGGACATGGGCCGTCGAAACGACACCAAGGAGTCTGCCAACAACAAGGGCAGCCTCAAGGTTGGATTCAGGTTCGTCGAGAACTCGAAGAGGCCACCGACCATTTGAATATAATAACCTACTTTTGCCAAGACATTGCTGGGGAAGTAGGTGAGACCGAATGCAACCCTGCAGAAGCCTCGAGACTCAATGACTGTCCCCTTTCCGTTTTGCAGGATGAAGAATTTCGCGACCCTGCTCAAATGGCGGAGTCGAAAGCGAAGACACATCCTACCGACCCCAAAGAGTTCCTTGATTTACTTCAGAAAGTCAAAGAGGCTGCAGAAGTAGTACGCCAGGATAAAAATTCATGCTTGATTTCGTACGGACTTAGCGAGTACGCGACACCGGATCGTATTTCACTTCCGAATACCACCATCACCAGTTCATCGAGCCCTCCAATCTCCGACTACACATCGAATATGTCTGCGAAGCAGACCTCTTACGATCCCTCCAATCAAAAACGGAAGAGAAGTGCTACGATGAAGGCTCATGTAACAAAAATAAAGAATCTGCATGTACGAACGAATAGGAACATACAACAGATTCAAGCCTATGTCAATTCATCATTCACTATACTGATGGAAAAGGATACCGAAACTGCGCCGCAACTTGACCCAGAAGATCGCAACAGAGCCAGGATGAGACTAGATAAAGCACTGGCGCAGCAAATTAATATAAGGAAATATGAGTTCTTGCTTGGACAGGCGGTGGATATGGCACAGGCTTGTTTAGCGACCTATCTCACCGAATCCGACGAAATTAACCCTTTATGAAATCATGAAATGCAAGTCATAGTCTGCTTGATCAATTCCTTATCAACTGTCTGCGTCAATACTACCGAAAAGAATGCTGAAATTTGAAGCCGAGCAAGTTTAAACCGTCGGAATCGGTGGAGAACATCGGGAGACTACACACCGCATATGGTAGCTCGGTCTCAGTTTATTTAGCCCGGTTAATCTTAGAGGACTGAGCCGTATAAAGCCTCAGCGTCTGAGAAAACAGGCTAGTTAGTAGGATAGTCATCAATTTTATCACGGTTTTGACCAGTGTGGCATATTTTCATGGCCAAAGACTTTCGTATTCGCTGGCTTAGAACTCTAGTTTGAGAACCTCTCGATGCCCCTCAGCTGACCTCAACTTCTTGTCACATTGCCTCATATACAGAAAAGACCAGTTAACTTGCAAATGGCCTCGCCTTATTCTGGTACGCACATTCGATCACGAAAATAGAGACTCCTCCCTTTTCCCGGTTAGCTCAAACACAACCTTATCAACAACGAGCCCGGCCAAAGATGGGTTACCTGTGTTGTCCCTAATGTCCCAACATCAACCAGAGACCATGAAGCGAGCACCCTCCCAGTGTTCGAGACCGTTGGAAATAAGGTCAATCTGCAGGCTGGTCTAACAGCAATTCGATGCGCCGAGTCGAGTATAACGAGTCGAATACTGACACTGAGACGTTGGTGCTCCCGTTTATAGAGCGCCCAAGCGACGATTTTGCCTTTTTGCATCTGCCTTCTTACGGACGATCAAGAAGGTTGATAAAACCCCCCAATGTGATAACTGTTAGTATGCCCCCCCCACGACATTATTACACCCCATCGGCCAAACATGTACGATGTGGGAAAGATGTCGATCAAGGCCAATGCGAACAACCAGCGGAACAATGCATCACATCCGGCGAACTATGCTAAATGTCATGCCCACCCTTCTCATAAAACGGCCAGATCAACTGACCCACTCGGACCCGGCGTAACCAGACCAGACAAGGTTAGAGGATCTTTCGCAGCCACAACCCGGCCCTGGTAGTCATCCCTTCGGCACTTGTTAAGATGACGCTCAATATCTCTTACAGACCAATCATCGAGACAACCCACCGTCTCGTCTTCTTCGCTCCATCGCCTCAGAGGAGTAACTACGCGAATGTCGGCGATGGGGCGGCCAAGATAGTGATGGTTGCTCGGGCCAAGTAATGAGCTTCTTGAGGCGCTCAAGTAGCAGTCCAACAAGGCTACAGGGCAAGAGTGAATGGTGACAAAGTGGAGGTGAGTAATAGCTTTGGTATTTAGGGGCACGGGAAACGGGGAGACATTTTTCGTTGACAATCGATAGCTACGAGAGGGAGAAGAACGAGTGAGAGTCGGTCGCGGGAATCGTATTCGACGAAGGAGCAGAACGGATTGATGGCCATGCTCTTTTTCCCCCACTTTCGGGAGTGCAAGTTGACTCATACTAAGTAAAACAGAAGTTTCTCCGTTTGTCAGTGACACTGGGTAGTGCTTGGAGGTCGGGTTCATTAATGGGGAGATGCTTTGTGAGCTGTTGGAGTGCCTGGAAGTCAAAACTTACTTTAAGTCTTATTTATCAGGTTTGTTACCTGGTAAGTTACATCATTAGGCGTCACGCAGTTTGGGAAAATGCGTGAACTCTACGGTGGAAAGGGCACGCTCACAGTATAATAGTGCGGGCGCACCCTCCGAAAGAAGGTTATATTTAACAGCTCTCATATTCTAGATGAACGGCAGGAGTTGGATATATTAGCAGCACGTGGGTGAGATTTAGATGCGTCCTTGGGCACGCTCTCTTATTAGGTATTCTTTAATGTAGTGCTATATGGCAGCTTTATTAATAAATTTTAGGCAAGTAATCATCTAGTTATCTGGTACCAATATGAACATTATCGGGATGTTCTCAAATTGAAGTAATAGATATATTACTACCGTGCAGGTTCACCGTTAGCGATTTAGTATTAGAGACTTACGAAAAAATTCACGAAATATAGCTAATATATAGTGTGTGGCTGTTGCCAGTAAGTCCGTGTAATCTGTCCGCAATAAGAGCATGTCTGTGAAAGGCTGGGCCTCTTGCGTATTGCGACGATAAGGGAGCCTGTATTAGTCTATCTAAACATGAAGGGAAAAGAAGAAAGTGAGGAGCTTGCAAGGGAATCCTCTATAT
>CAKNEU010000219.1:0-40802 GCA_930272665.1 Mariannaea elegans | reverse complement strand
AGAGATGTCGAGCCACAGTGAGCCACAAAAGGGGGTGCTGGATAAGCCAGGGTGGGTGCCTGCTAAGCATTCCCTTATTTTAAGGTTGGATCGGAATCTTGGGGCTGATTACCTACAGTAGAGGTTGATCTGCTAAGATATATTTTGCCTCAGGTGATGGGTCTGCTATGATATTGACTTCATTAGTTGATAAGCTATGACTTCGATTATGAGTTTATTTCATCGTCAATTCCAAATCACCATGTGTGGTGGTGAATGGCACGGAACAACACAAAATGAAACAAATGAAAAATAAAAATGGCCACAAAATCACATCCTCTAATTACAAGAAAGGAGGCATTCGTTTCCGAAAGAGCTCCCTCTGATCTCAGGCCAGCCGCTCGACTGCTTCCTCAAGCGCTGGTTGTTCTTGGTGGTTACAATCGTTGTTTGCCATGGCTTCCTTCAAAAAATCGAAATTTGCCACGCAGGTTTTTGTAATAGGATGGTTAGATCCAAAAACATCCGTATAACCATTGCAGGCCCTCTCGTAAAGTTGAGCCGCCTCTATGAATCGTGTCTGTTTGTGGAAGAGATACGCGAGATTGTAGACGCTTGTTAGTGTGCCCGGATGTTTCCTGCCAAGTATGATCTCCGCCGCATCTAGAACTTGTCGGTGCATCTGTTCTGCCTCTTCGTACTTTCCCTGGTCTTGTAGTACTAATGCAAGATTGTCCATACCTGTAAGTGTGCTTGGATGCTTCCCGCCGAGTATGATCTCCATTGCATCTAGAACTTGCCGGTGCATCTGTTCTGCCTCTTCGTACTTGCCCTGGTCTCGTAGTACTAATGCAAGATTGTTCATACTTGTAAGTGTGTTTGGATGTTTCCCGCCAAGTATGATCTCCGCTGCATCTAGAACTTGTCTGTATATCTGTTCTGCCTCTTCGCACTTTCCCTGGTCTCGTAGTACTAAAGCAAGATTGTTCATGCTTGCGAGCGTGTCGGGATGCTCCCTACCTAATATGATCTTCCTTGCATTTAGAGCTTGTTGGTGTATTTGTTCTGCCTCTTCGTACTTTCCCTGGTCTTTCAGTGCTGATGCAAGATTGTTCATGCTTGTGAGCGTGTCGGGATGCTCCCTGCCTTGTATGATCTTCCTTGCATCTAGAACTCGTCGGTGCATCTGCTCTGCCTCTTCGTACTTTCCCTGGTCTTGTCGCACTACTGCAAGAATATGGATGTTCAAAGTTGAATCTTGATGTTGTCTGCCAAGTACCCTCTCTCTTATCTCTAGAGCCTGTTGATTTGCCTCCCCAGCTTCTTTATACATCCCCCTCCTCCACCGATACCATCCCATATTAGTAAGTAGTGTAGCCCAAGCTAAAATGTCTTCGCTTTGCTCTTCTTTAACAACCCCTTCAATGTGGGGGTCCAATCTCTGGCATTTCGTCCAGTTTTCGTATTCCCCCGGTGGATATTGATTTGCCATGACCTTGAGAAACTTCTGCTTCCATTGCTGTCTTGTGCCAAATGATAGCCATGCCCGCATGCAAAATTGCACCAAGGCATGCATCTCAAATACATCTGACTCAGCCGTGACTGCAACTAGTGAGTAGGTGCGGAGGACCTCAAGATCCTCGTTGAGATCACCTTCCATATCTTCCTGATAATCATGTATGTATGCCTGGAGGGCGAACTCAGGGATTCCCTGGGGGTTGGAAAAGCTCATAAAGGATAATAGGTCGGCGGCAGATGGTCGCTCATGACGGATTTGTTCGGAGGTGGTCTGCCATGTTGTGATGGTTGGGTTGGGGGCGCTCTCATCTCGACGAAGATCGCCGCCATCTCTATTAAGAAGGCTTGTCCTCTTCGTATCACTCCTCCGAAACTCATCTAGGTAAGCTGATACTGACATGCGTGGTCTCCTTCGCTTGATGTATGCGGCAGCCTGGGTTATTGCAAGTGGCATATAGTCTAGCGCGGAAATTAGATCAGTCATTACCGAGCCATTGCCACACTCCTCTCCAAGACTATTGTGGAGCAGTTGTAATGCTTGGCTCTTGTCCATTGTTGGTACTTTGTAGATAGCATCCAGACCAGCCAACCTCTCTGCTGCACTGATGGTGCGAGATGTTATAACAATCGAACCACGACCGGTCTTTGGTAGGAATGCCGCTAATGGTTTATCACTTGAGGTAGCATCATCCTGACTTGGGAAGAATACCTCAACCGAATCAGCATTGTCGAGAACCATCATCCAAGGTCCATTCTCTTCATCACATAGCCAAGTATACACCAGCTGAAGTACGTTACACTTAGGATCGTCTCGTCCGGGTAGTTGTAGTTTATTGGCAATAATTCGATATGCTTCCTCAAAACGAGCCTTAGAGCTCGCATGAACCCAGAAAACAAAGGTATCCGGTGACGCTTGTCGGACTTCGTGTGCGTAATGAATCGCAACCTGTGATTTGCTTGGCTTGTCAGTAACATCTTTTGCGTGGTTGAGCTAACAACTTACCCGATGCCCCCGAGTCCGACGAGCGCAGCACGGCTGCCCGGTGATGCTATTTGGTCTCGCAGCCATAGTATGACGTCGGTACGCTGGACAAACTTGGGATCCGGTGGAAACGGGATGGTCGAGAATGGTTGGATAGCTTGCGGCGGGGTTTTATCGCCAAAGTTGAAGTAAATCGCTCCCCCACTGGACGCGTGCGCACCAGCGATCACGGCTTTGCCGCGAATCGGCCCTTGAAAGTCTGTGTGGCTCATGGAAGCAACACGTTCGCGTGTGCCATTATTCTGGCGAGAATGCTGAGAGGAGGTCAAATGTGCAGCCCGAGTGAGGGTGCAAGCAAAAGAGCGGGGGTACTTGCATGGAGCGGATTATGGTCAGCTGTACGAACCAATGAAAATGGCAGGACGCCAAGAACTCAGCCTCAACTGAAATACACATAACTCTGAGACGAAATTAAAGTCCAACAAAACAAATTTCCCCTCCTAGGGCTGAGGTCGTGCCGCTCTCAGTTTGGAAGGGCGGAGTTGAGGCTGAGGTGGGCTGAACATGGACTGAGCTTGGGTTGAGGTGGCGCGGGCGCCTATAAGGCCCCAGATCTGGGATAACACCCTGTTTTAGGCCATAGTTAGGTTTATCTGCATGTCATGAGCCGGCTTGGTAACTTGTGTTGGGGCCGGATCGACAGCTGGACGGAGGGTTAGCCGAAGCCACCTATAGTTGACGTAGGAGACTACCGGTTTCCAGGTGCCCTAGACTAGCTAAGTCCCAGGGATCTAGTAGCAGGTATAAGTATAAGAATAGCAGGATGATCGTTAGAATAAAGGTCAGAAATCAATAGAGACGCTGCGGGACTCACTACCTAGAGTCTAGCACCTGCCTCTGAGCTCCTTCACTCTCCTCTACCTATCGCCTGTCCAAGCCCATGACACCACATCAAAGACCCTAACCTCCTTGGATTCACATTTGAGGGACCTCTATATTAAACGCCATTCTGGTAGGATTAGTTACCTGTCTTTCTTAATTCTTACCCGACTTGATGGATATAATGGCTGCTAGGCTTATATATGAGGTACTATTTCCTACGCAGAATAAGTTCCTTTCACAAAGGATGTTCGCGGTCTCTAGCTCTATTCTCTAACTTGTGGTATGTAGCTGGCTAAATTCTGTAACCTTATAACCTAGACCTAAATAATACCTAAATCCAATCTTCAAAGAGTCCTAATCCACAGTGAGCTAACTACCGCGTGGCTAGACTGTAGGTCTAGCTATTGTTTGGGCTAATGCGCTGGATATTGTGAAAAGCTAGGTCTCTGGTGTCTTGCAACAAAAAGGGACCCTGTATTGGTCTATCTAAGTATGAAGGGAAAAGAAGGAAGAGAGAAGCTTCCAATGGGAATCCTCGATATATTTATCCCTTCCTAGCTATTTAAACAGGTAGCCTCAACTCACAAGGAACTATCATGAATTGACTGATGCGGGGCTCGAAGGAGGGTGGTGGGTTTTCGGCTGCGGCTTCTCAGAAGAAGGCTCCTCATTGATTTATATACTTCTTGCACCGATAACTAGCTGCTTCATGCGTTAGAATGTAGCTAATTGTCAATCGTTCTCCAGTTTCAAAAGTCCTGAGGGAGAGAACCTAAGCCCGCTGTTGTGCAAGATTGAGCCAACAATCCATGATTGAGAAATAAACTAGAGTTGGTATATAACTACTCTATCTATCTAGCTGAACGACTATCTATTTATCTACCTGAATAGTTGTTATGATATCCGACGTCCCAGAGACCTCAGGAGGTAATAGAAAAATGAGGATGGAGAAGTTCGGGCATTTTAATACCTGGGCTGGCGTGTGGAGGCCGGAGTTTGTACACGCCATTCTCAGATGTTCTGGAGCTCCTTTTTCTGGAGTCGTTGGACTGTATTATGCCTGCCGCTTGGGGATCCCGAGAGTGAGCATTCTGGGTGTCACGAGCGAGAGCTCTGAGTGCCTGAGCTGCGCCAGGCTCGGCGGAACAAAGTGGACCCTTCCACGGTGGACAGCCGGCATACACACATGCGGCCCCGAACCTAGCGGCTGGGGGCTCTTCGAGAACATGTCAGCCTTCTGTGAGAGCTCCTCGTTGAGATAGTCCCCTGTGAGTTGAGGCTACTTATCTCGATAGCTAGGAATTAAGACCACCTGTTCAGATGCTTGGAAAGGAGATATACCTGGGACTTGCCTCGGGAAGCTTGTCTCTTTCTTCTTTTCCTTTCATACTTAGATATTCCAATAATTACAGGTTTCCTTTTCGCTGCAACACACAAGAGACACAGCCATTCATAGTGTTAGACAGAACAACAGCTAAGCTGACGGCCCAACTATGGTGATGTCGATCGTGATGATATTAATCCGATAAAATCAATGCTGGCAAACTCATCCGAGGCCGAACTTTTAGCTCTGAAAGGCACATTCCTTCCAAGCGGAAATAATGCTCCTTTGCACGCAGATAGTTGAGAAATCAAGAGCTTCTATGACCTCAAATTCCCTCCCTTCCGATTCGTATGATACTAGTGGGTTATACGAAGAGTAATTTAGGCCTGCGTTGAAGAAAACCCCCTAAATATAGCAGAACCAGGTATGGCATTCTAACAAGGCACTACTCCAACACGTATGGCTCAAATTGTTTATAATTAGCTGCGCCAGTGAGCTACGGAGAATGGAGTTAATTAATCTTATAGATTGGCCCCCTTATTCCCTGGATCCTAATCCAATAGAAAACCTCGGGGAAATTATTAAGGAGAAAATAATGAAGGCGCGTCTGGAGCTTATTAATATGCCTAAGAATGATGTGATGAAACCTTTCTTTGTTAAGCAGAAATTGAAGCTTGGGAGACTCTTAAACCTAGTGTTATTTATAATTTTGTTAAATTGAGGAGGGGGAATTTTGGAATTGACCGGAACTTTTGCTTCCTCACAGCGCATCAACTTTCTTCACCTCAATTGTACGCTCCCCTTAGGAATCAGAATTCTGCTCCATTTAACAGCAAAACCCCTTCATGTTTATGCGTAGTGTAATAACGAATTTATTTGTATCTTAAGCAGAGGGTTTGGATTGAGGAGGCATCCAGTAAACGTTAGCTCATTCATTTTGAAGGGGAAGGTTACAGAAGAGGTGTGCGTGCGCCACTTCGAGCAAGCAGCTTAGGGAAAAGCTAACACATTATTCTGCTTGAATGAGGCCATTTATAAGGTAAAATGACACTATATATAAACGTTTTATTGCTTTCTCGATTATTAGACTACGTTTTAGCGGACCGTCTAATTATTTTTTTCCGGAGTGCCCAATTTAGGTGTGAGGCTCACCGCGTCGGACAAGTATTCAACGAACGTCCAACACAGAAAGAAGTCGGGCTACAGATACATTCCGAGAACGGCAATGAGAACAAACAACTCGGAGTTTGAGGCTCAAAATAATATAAAACATCTTAAGGTGGCAAGTGTACGGAGAGCAGGACATATTTTTCGAAGGCTTCTGGAAGACATTGCGTGAGGCCATGATTAATCAACGAAGCCACGACCACTTCGGAGGTTCATCCGCCGAAAATGCCGCTGACTAAGGCAATATATCTTATTCACCAGGCCACCTGGCTGGTCTCTTGCATGATTTGAGAGTCCAGGATGGCGTGTAAACAGGGGACGGGGTTGACGCTTGACGGGTTTTTCGGGCTGTATCTTGATTCTGTCTCAAAAATGGTTACCTTCATTCGCGTTTCGGAAGTTTGCAACTGTCATGGGCTCTGGCGGCGAGCCCGGGGGACGAGATCCTGCCCGGATGCCGTGCGACGCCACCGCTTTTCTCGATAAAAGGGTCCAATAACGAAAAAATAATGAGATGATTTAGCATGTACATTTCAATATTATAATCTACAAGATCTCAGTAATTCTCCCACCTTGTCTTTTGTTTCTTTACTTGTTCCCCTTCCCTTCTTCTCAGTTCTGACCGACCTACACCAAACAATGGCTCTTTTCCCTCCTCGATCAGCGGGCCGACAGCCCCTACGATCTCCATTTTGGGCCAAACGATGGGTTAGCTTTGTTATACCAGCTGCCATGGTGGGCTTTATTCTTCAGTTGCTCTTCCTGGGAAATATGTCATACCTCTATGGCATCCTCTTCAAGACGAGCCATCGAACCCATGCTCTCAAAGTCCTTGCTGTCGATTATGATGGAGGTGAAATTGGTCAAGCTCTTTCAATAGCTTACCAGTCCCTGGAAGGAAACACCTTCCCGACTATTGAGTTCCACCCGACATCCGATTATCCAACGCCTGAACTTCTTCAAGAAGCTGTCTGTAAAGAAGATTACTGGGCGGCAGTCTACACCCACCCTGGAGCCTCAGATCGGCTCATCAATACTATTCAAGGAAAAAATACGACCGTCTATGACCCCAAAAGCACCATCTCGTATGCTTACGTCGGATCCTACTATCCCGTTATTACCTCATCACTTATCGAAGCCAACCTGGAAACCTTGATCTCTGTGGCATCTCGGACCTACTACGGTGTGTCTACCAAGAATTTTGCAGCTGTCAACCTCAGTGATCCCGTCAGTTCATCCGTATTCCTCAACCCCATCCAAGCCTCGTCCAAGATCGAGATGCCGACGACTCAAGGAGGACGCGTACTCCTAAATACGGTTTCAATGGTTATGCCGATGCTCATGCAGTTCTTCTTTTTGATGGCAATGAACGGGATATTCAATGAAGCTCAAGTGTTTAGCAAGCTCTCTAAGCGAGATACATACCTTATCCGACTTCTGTTGAGCAAGTCATATACATTTCTCTGCGCGGTCGGCATGACGGGATACATCTGGGCCTTTCGAGAGGACTGGTCCGTGACGGGGAGAGAATTCGCCGAGACTTGGATGTGCCTTTGGCTTTACATGGAAGTCTGCTACGTGATTGTCGACACAGTCCTCGAGGTTGTCGTTCCATTAAAGTTCTTTTCTTTCTTCGTGTTGACGTGGATAATCATCAACGTGGCTAGTACCATCTACCCATTCCCTCTGTCAGCCGGCTTCTACCGCTGGGGTTATGCTCTACCTGCACACAATACCTTGACTTTGTTGATGGAGATTTGGTCCGGCGGGTGCAAGATGCACAACAAGATCGCACTACCAATACTCCTTGCCTGGTGGGTTATTGGCCATTTCACTAGTGCTTGGGCCGTACGAAAAAGATGCCTTGCCACTGAGACCGTCCCAGTTGGTGATCGTTTGAAGACAGATAGTTCTTTGACTTTGAGAGCAGCAGACCGTATCTAAGAAGCAATGATGGGGTTCGCTGTGTTTAAAAGGAGAGTGTTCTGGGTAAGTATATAGACGAGAATCTGCAACATCTTATAGAATCATAGCCTTGGTAGTTCATTCGCATCAAAATTAAATGTCAAGCTCTAAGAATAAGAACCACGAAGAATTAGAGAACACACAACTGGTTGAGCGTGATTTTAAATGTCTGTATAATTATGCGACCCCGCGCTCACTCAATAACCTACACAATACTCTTGAATCATTGATATCGTAGGCAATGAGTCCCACCTCGGTAATCATTTGCAGTATATACTTCCGCGTCCATTGGCTCGGTCACAGTTTGATAGTGCTCGTCGGTACTATATATGGGAGCTTAAATAGTCTATATAGTTTCTATAGGAGACCTAAGTTTATTAGAGCCTTTAGCTTCAACAATCTCTCCGCTCAGAGATTCGTTGAAGACTGAGAAATCGTCACGATAATGGCTAGCTTGCAAATTTAGTTTAGATGAGTCATCCTGATGGCCTCTAAGACACACACTGGGCCATAGAATTGGACGGGTGCCATCGGCTTCTTCAGGTGATCTTTGGAACGGAGACGGTTATGCTTGAATTCAATTCGAGCCTACCTACGAATTATGCTGTACGACTACCCCCCGGTCCCCGGAAGTGATACACCTTTCCTAAATCGTACACCGATGGACAACTCGCTGCATCTCGGCCGAAAACCATTGCTACTTTTAGGCCAATCATAGTCCTAAACTGTTAACCCCGTTTTTGCGGATCGTTGCCATATACCTGAACGAGGAACAGGGCCGGTAATGGGTCTCTCGTTAAACGCTACCGAGGCAAGGAAATGTCGATCCTTTGCCGCCATCAAGGCCCTGACCTAATCCAATAGCATAGCGCCCAACAGCCACGAGGTCCTCGATCTTCACATGCCACATATCCCACAGCAGATGTTGGTTTATTAAATAACCCTCTGTAATTGGGCATGCCATTAGTCTCTACGAGGATGTATGCCGAAACTAAGCTAACTTGTAGGCTCTACGGAACG
Organism: Mariannaea elegans; assembly: GCA_930272665.1. Lineage (NCBI taxonomy): Eukaryota > Fungi > Ascomycota > Sordariomycetes > Hypocreales > Nectriaceae > Mariannaea > Mariannaea elegans. The sequence goes on along the minus strand of CAKNEU010000219.1, from coordinate 31,965 downwards.
GAGGTGGTTGTTGAAATGCCAAACTAGAAAGAAATATAGAAAGGTACCAAGAAGCTCCCATTCTTCGTGTTTTTATTCATTATTCAATTTAAATCTTTATTGAGTCTCGGCCACTTAGCTATTGAATTTAGGCTTACAAATGGCTTCGTTTTCAACTTCCATCGCAATCCTTCCTCTGTTGATAGCTGGTGCTTTAGCCAATGCTAGCTTCCCACCCAAACCCGCCGATTTGTCAACACCTGTACAACAGCGGCTTTCTTTACAAGGACCGAATGGTAAATGCCATAATTAATGAGGAAAATAATATGCGCTGATTTAAATTCCATAGGTGTCACCATAGGCTGGAATACTTATACCAATCAAGATAAACCCTGCGTCAAATATGGCACCTCAAGCGATACGCTTGATCAAGAGGCTTGCTCGGATGATTCAGTGACTTATCCAACTTCTCGTACCTGGGCAAACACAGTGACACTCACGGGCTTGTCACCAGCAACCACATATTATTACAAGATTACCTCAACAAACTCGACCGTCGACCATTTTTTCAGTCCTCGAGTCGCTGGGGACAAAACTCCAATTTCTGTCAATGCCATCATTGACCTGGGTGTTTATGGTGAAGATGGCTTCACAATCGACATGGATCAGTCTAAAAGAGACATCATTCCTTCCATACAGCCTTCGTTGAATCACACGACGATTGGTCGTCTTGCGTCAACCGTTGAAGATTACGAGTTCATCATTCACCCAGGAGATTTGGCATATGCTGATGACTGGGTCCTGAAGCCAAAAAACCTGCTCCACGGGGAAGAGGCTTATCAAGCCATCCTAGAACAATTCTATAATCAACTCGCCCCAATTGCAGGTCGAAAACCTTACATGGTCAGCCCTGGGAATCACGAGGCGGCATGTGAGGAAATACCTGCCTTGAATCTTCTTTGTCCAGCGGGTCAGAAGAATTTCACCGACTTCATGAACAGATTTGGTCATACAATGCCACTGGCCTTTCCATCGACATCTTCGAACGATTCTGCAAGGATTAATGCGAACAAAGCAAAACAGCTCGCCAATCCCCCTTTCTGGTTCTCTTTCGAATATGGTATGGTTCATGTAGTTATGATTGACACCGAGACCGACTTTCCTAATGCTCCCGACGCGCCGGGTGGCTCTGCAAACCTCAATAGCGGACCTTTTGGCAAGCTGAACCAACAAATCCAGTTTCTTGAGGCGGATCTTGCATCAATTGATCGAGAAGTTACACCCTGGGTTGTTGTTGCGGGCCATCGGCCGTGGTACACGACTGGTGATGAGGCGTGTGATCCTTGTCAAGATGCTTTCGAGCACCTGTTCTACAAATATGGTGTCGACCTAGGTGTATTCGGCCACGTACACAATTCCCAGCGATTCCTTCCTGTATACAATGGGACTCTCGACTCTGCGGGCATGGCCAACCCCAAGGCACCCATGTATATTGTTGCTGGAGGCGCGGGCAACATCGAGGGTCTGAGTGCTGTGGGAACCAAAGTGTCGTCGAACGCATTTGTCTACGCGGATGATTTCAGCTATGCGACCATAAAGTTTCTGGATGCTAACAATCTTCAAATCGACTTCATCCGCTCTTCAACTGGGGAAGTGTTGGATAGCTCCAAACTTTACAAGTCTCACAAGGATCGATTCATCAGACAGGACTGAGATCTCTCATTAAATACCTCCAAACTTTACAAAATCTTATCTTTTTTGATAGCCCTCCTATGTCCTTCTACACCTTCGTTTCTTACCTTGGCATCAACGCGCGTGAGAAATTATGAAACATAAAAAATTGGCTGCATATGGATGCCGGACCAATTTTCAACTTCAAAGCTTCGGCGATCTAGATTGTGCAATCATCTCCCCATCACCATGTGAGAATCTTTTCCTTGCTCCAACCCCCTAGCCCTTGCTGCATGGTGCGAATCCGGATTCTGTGGTTCTCTATGTCCGTCACAATATGCATATTGGACACTCGACATGGTGGAGGCACATCCATGGGGCCTCGCACGTCTCCAAGGCCCTTTTCTTCGACCCTGAGCACTTCTACAACCACGGATGCTGCGCCTAGGCTATCCCAGACTGCTTCTCGTCGTGGAGAATCTTGAAGCATCTTGATCGCTCTTCGACGAACCTGAGGGTGCCGACACTTGATTGCGACGTAGTATAAGATTGGGACAATCCCTATATCAACAGAAAATTTTGTTGATGAGGACGATACGAGGTCTTCTACTTGCTCGACGATATCAGTGAAGTCAGGCAGAAATTTGTCGAACCTTCCCTCATCACCAATTGAGCTGGTAGTGAGGAGAATTCTAGCAGTGGTATGCCAGAGGAGCATGATCTTGACAGGAGGGCTATCACGTTCGTCCGGCACATTTTCCAGGTATGCATTAAAGTGTTGAGACCAATTTGATAACTTGCAAGCGATTCGCCAAATTTTGTCTTGATAGGCTTGGTCTGTGGTGTTGTAGTAGAGGGTCTCCGGGAGAGAGGAGGAGAGGAGGACATCAAGACTGTGTTTGGCTTGCTCCAAGCTTTCGAAAGGCTGGATTTTATCGTGTATATCCAGTACCTTGTTCCATGGTAGATGCATATTAATAGGCATGCTCCTGGTTTGCAATACTAGACTTGTGCACACCGGACGTAATTTTGTTTTGATCAGGTGGCCGCTAGGCGACGACAGCGACGTGCCGTTGACTCCAGAAACCTGTTTGTTGTACCATTGCGATAGGATGCAGATACTACTCCATAGATGTGTTTGGGCAGCCTGATAGTCTCCGCGCAACCATTCAAATGCAACGCAGAGGATTGAAGATATCAGAGTTACCTCAAGGTTGGCCCAGCCTTGAGCAGCGATATGGCCGTTTAACAGCCCTATTCCCGCCGCGTACTCGGCAATAGCTTTCTCTCGTAAGGCTCTGGCCGGTGCGGAGTGATGGTCATCATGAAAGCTTTCATGCAGCAAACCAATGGCAACCACCATTTGCTGCACGCATTGCTCTCGACGACTGACCTGTAGGACGACAGTGCTCCAAAGATCGCTATCAAAGTAACCGGCAAACTCGAGGGCTGTATTCTGTTGGAAGTAACTGAGGGAACGGCCTGCCTGTGGACCAAGAGAGATGCTTAGTCCTCCAAGTCCGGTCAGCAACGTGTGAGAGTGAGGGCGTGAAATCAACAACGCCTTGACAGGTCTATCTGTGTCCGTTTTGGAAAGGTTTTCTGCACTCAGAAGGTAGCCATCACACTTCCGGCCAGTCTTAGTGCAGCGTTCGCAAGACGGACGAGCGAGGTCACACCGAACGCGGCGTATCCTAGAAAGGTGAAGCTTGTCAGCACCGACATGGTTTCATAGCAGATCGCGTCGGCTAGGCAGGCCTCAAATCTCATGCATCAGATTCACTTACCGACATACCCCGCAACCACGTCTAGATCGGGTATGTTTCGCCCGTCTGCGTGGAGCTTGAACAGGCACAGGAGGAGGATCTACTTGAGCCGACGATTGCATAACAGCCACTGGTTGATTGACTTGATAAGGATGAGATGACGCAAGCAAGGGGAACCAAGAAAAAACTGTAAAACGTGCCAAAAGTAGCAGCAAAAGGCTGATTGGAATCAGAGATGCCCCTTTCACCAGTTCGAGATTTGTCAACGAAAGGCACGAGTCCTCGCGGATCGAAACGAGCCGACGAGGTTTGAGATTCATGACCACCCACTTAGGCGGATCAAGCGGCTGAGTCTGTCTGCGATGCTTATTGGTCCGTTCGTCTAAACACCAATCGCTCGCCTTTTGGCGGCGGATCCATCTTATGAGCTGGCCTAGCTCGTGGATCCTTGTTCACCCCACATCCAACTTGAATTCGTCAACAGATATCAACTCGACGGATTTAATTACGGAGGTTAAGAAACACTGTAGTACTCATTTGATGGATTCACGGGTGCCAAGAAGATGTTCAGGCGTTTTCTGATTGGTCTGCTCGTCTACAGCTCCAGGCCTTCCGGGCCCTTCATCGATATTCACAATATAAATTTTGCGTCTTCCCAATAATGTTGTGGCTTACAATGACTACCGTAGTCAAAAGGTTTCCAAAGCCTCAACACATTCGCTTCAATACGCCAACGTTGCACTAGCGTTCTCACCACCAGGATGACGATGGACATACCAAACCTCGGGGCTAATGCCTTTTTTCTATCGTGCCATGCTGTACTGCTTGTACCGCAGCTGGTCCTCGGTATTCGTTACAAGACTTGGGGCTTCCTGTTCGGCATGTTTTGCGGCCATGTACTGGAGATTCTTGGATATGTGGCTAGAGTACAGATGCATTACCTCAAAGACCAATTTTTAATGTCAGCACTTTATACTAGATCCAGCAAGAACTGCCGCTGACCAAGCTTTTCGCTCAGGTACATCGTCACATTAACAATTGCTCCAGCGTTCTTTAGTGCGGCCATCTATCTCTGTCTTGCTCGAATCATATCTGTTTACGGACAGAACCTCTCCCGCTTTAGCCCTCGAACGTATACCATCACCTTCATGATATCCGACTTTCTCGCTCTGATTTTCCAGGCAGCTGGAGGCGCAATCCTTGGAGGGAAGGATGCATCATTGTCGAACACTGGCCTGGCCATCATCAAAACTGGCCTTGGAGCACACCTCGCTGCCATTGGCATTTTTGTGACTCTCGCAGCTGAGTTTGGAGTTCGAGCATATCGACACCAAGACCTGTGGGATGCAAAATTCGCAAACCTGCAGAAGTCGCGCAAATTTCTGATGTTTCTCATTGGTATTCCCCTCTTCTAGCCTTTGCCGCAGCCAGCTTGTACTAACGCGCTCAATCCAGGCCTTTCCACCGCCACACTATGTATCCTAATCCGAACGGCCTTCCGAGTGGCCGAACTTCAGGATGGATTTGACAGCAAACTGGCTGACAACGAGGTTGCCTTCATCATCCTCGAAGGAATCATGGTATTAATTGCAGTGATTTGTTTGGCCGTTTGGCACCCTGGCCTGGCTTTTCAAGGACGCTGGGGTGAGGCCGACTTTCAACTAGGGAAGAAAGACAAAAAAGGCGCGTTCCGGAAGACAAACTCTGATCCTATACCTTTGAATTCGGTATAGTCGGGTGGCCAGGATGAAACGGAAATTTATTGTACAACACGGAACCTACGCACCATAACGCTGAGCCTTGGGGGCTTTCAAGAGCCATCCAGACAAGGCTCGCATTGGAGTATAGCAGTTCATCTCTATTTTCGTTATGATTAGCGCTAGATATATCTTGATCTTAGTTTTGCATCTAGATCGGATCAGATACTACTAATTATCTTAGACTCTGACCACTTGTGTCTGCGCTATCTTAGAATCTTCAAGACCTTGAACGACCTTTGAGTTCTCTTCATCTAACACTCTTGACACGTTCCCGGGCACGTCATAGCCGTATTCCATTAGCTGAGGGTTTCTGTTACCCCACCAAAGCATGCCAAATTGAATAAGTACTGATACAAAGGTGAATGCAGTGGAGAGTGGGAATCCGATTGGATATCGAGGCGAGTCGGCCACCCTAAAGGCGCGCAGGGGGATCGTCGCGTGTCCGATATAGACAATCATGACTGTCAGTGCAACGATAATCGCGCGCGCTTCTGGTTCCTTTCGAAGTAGCTCGGCCATCCACGCCATGAACGATGGGCTTCCAGCATTGGTCACATATGTCATAAAGTAGAATGCCAGGACGACTTTGTAATCGGACGGCCAAGCGCAGAGGACGCAAAGCATGAGTCCGTAGGAGAAAGCTGAGCCAACGCTAATTTGCCATCGCCAACCTTTCCAATCAGAAAGCCAGTTCAGCCCAAGATTGGTGACAATTTGCAGCGCGTACCCTCCGAGAGGAATGACGTTGACTTGATATGTACTGTAGAGACGGTCGCCCTTAGAGTCAGTCAGACTCTCCAGGTATAATACGAAGTATGAATTCGCTCTGTGTGCCCAAGCACTGACTGCAAATGAGAATAGGTAAAAGTACGTGACCGGATGGACGATGAGCTTGCTTAGTTTCTTTTTGAGAACGGAAGCTGGAATAAGTTGAGATGTGTTTGCGCCAAATTCGGTCATACGTTGACGTGCAATCCTCTTCTCCGTTTCCGTTAACCAGAACGCTCGCGTGTAAGCCGGAGTGTCTGGGATAATAAAAAACCCAATGAGTCCCTGGCCAATGGTGATGACGCCGGCAATAATGAACAGCCATTGCCAGCCCGCGATTCCGTGGACCCCGTTCATATTTGTATAAAGTGCGGCTTGCAGCGCTCCCAAGAACATGGCGCCTGCGACATCCGACACGGTAAATGCTGCAATTCTAACAGCCAGCTCGGCGGGCGTATACCAATTGAAGAGGAGATTGACGACACTAGGCCAGAAGACGGCGGAGAAGAGGCCAAGGAAAAATCGCAGGGCATAGATGGCACGCGCATTTTGAGCTTTTGAGGTGCTATTGTACAAGTCAATGTTAGTTCAGTTTAGTTGCTAGTCCGTTCTGGAAGTGTAGTGCATACAAAACGACCAATAAACCCCATGTTATTTCGCAGCAGGGAACGAAAAGAGAAGGTCGGACCTGTAGGGGGATTAGTACTTGTTTATATGTATCGGGAGTTGTTGCTCACCTTGGTTTGGATCAACTGGCCTGGGACAAGGCCAATCGCATAACCAATGCTAAAAAATGTTGTGAACTCGACTAATTCATTCCCGTACAGACTCAGAGATTCCCTCATTCCAGACACATAAGCTTGTGTAGTTGCACTTTGGTCCAGCTCTTTTAAGATACTTAATGTCTATTAGTGAAATGCTCGCAAGCTGTGTATCCGGTAGTAAGAAGTTATACCCAGCAATGAAAGCCCATGTGAGAAGCAAGGTGTCCAGTTTGAAGAGAAGTACATGTTTAGGGTTGCGAAAGTATGGGATATACTTAGAAATAAGCTTAAAAATGTTCGTTTGAGGATCTTGGCCCCCAACAGACCCCAAACCCGGGATCTGAACTTCGCCGCCCATGGTCGACCTTTTTACTGAGAGAGCCTAGGATTCCTGTGAAGATCACGAAGTGAACTACCCATTGTCCTTTATATCATCACATTCCCTCCCCGGTTCACGAACAAGCATTTCAATACGAATTGAGCCACGCCCTTTCATCTTCTCCATTTGTGTTACCCAAATAGAAGTCCATGTGCTCCGGAGTTTCTTGGCAACACCAAATCAGCGGGGCAATTGTCGCGTGTGTCTCATGAATTACCAGGAATAACCGGTTGCGTCATTTGCTGCATGAGAGGCGTTATCTTCCAGTGTCCTAAGATGGCAAATCCCATCGGTGCTCGACCGATAGACTGACAGATGATCCTGCACTTTTGTAAAACTCAACAATATCGCGTGCGAGCGATGCTACGATAAACTTTGAAGGATGGTCATGGCCTGTACGATTGTCACCAAAGCGATACAGATCAGTCTCTAGCTAAGCGACACATACGCCACAGACCGGTTTGCAGTTTAATGTCACCTTGATGGAGGGATTAGCAAGTCTAGCAAGAGAATGTATTATTTCAAAGCTATATATATTAAAGAATTCAAGAGCCGAATAGGTTAAGTCGAGATTTGTGATTTATCGATGCAGCGCGCAGCAGACGTATGAGTAACATAACCAGGATTTAAGCCTAGCGATAACTCACGTTGATTATAAGGCTAAAACGTTATAAATCTCATTCGAGCTTGGTCGATTTATCTTAGTGATTACTTTTTGATAATACTCTTCTCTATTCCTATTCTTCTTCGACTAACGAATCTTGATGCCCTCCCACAAGGATAAATAATGTACAGTAGATGCTTTAATTCACCATCATCGCCATCCTACCACACATACCGGCACTTAGGAAATTACTTTCAATATGGCACGGATAAGCTTAATGGATGTGTCACTGAGCATCAGTCAGATCGTCTCTGAGGCACGACTGGTGGCGTTTGGCTCGGGCCTAAGGCAGGTTTGTTGCTTCGGGTTCTCCGTCTTTGAGGTCCAATCAGCTACGTTGGTTAGTCTGGACACGGTGAGGAATAAGGTTAGTCAAAGCCTCACCCTAGTTCACCATATCAAAACTTCCATGAAGTGATAACTTACTATCCACCTCTTTACGTAGTGTGGTGGCAAGGTAACGAATTGCCTGTGGAGTGAAGCCACACGGTCATCTATCATAGAATGCCTTTGGCATCCAAGCCAAACACAGCCAAACACAGATGATATGAACAATCTAAGCTCTATACGTATCAAATTTATTCCACGGTGCTAAGGTTCAGGCCATTCATATCTCACACTGAGCAAATTGACGTGATTCTGAGTATGTTTCAAATGTAGCAAGCACAGAAGGGGAATCTCATCAGCCTATTTTGACACGATATTTTGCGTGAATTTCTTTACATTAGAAAAGAAAAGTTTATTTCTTCTAATTACCTTTTATGCATTTATTCAGCGCCTAAAGTTCCTGCGAACTGCCACTGAATGTTATATTGCTGACAGCAAACACACCTAACATCGTCAACGCCCAATGCTCCATAATCTGCACCTACGTCGCAAACTGAGGCCTTTCATCTCTATGTGCTTCGAATAACTGAACCTAAATCTAAACCAATGATGACGGATATCACCCCGAGTCACGGCAATGTCGTGATAATTCACTAGCATGGTACTCCGAGCATGGAAAATTACGGTCCCCGGGCATTCACTGTCGCTTCCCTTACCCTACATGGAGTGGCTGAAATCAACAGCCCATCGGAATTTTGTCTTCCCTTTGCTAGAATGTTTTCTTTGGCTAGCCAAGTACTCCACTTGGCCTGAATGTGACGGACATTTCTTGAAACAGAATCTAGAATGGGATTAAGACTAAGACCTAGCTCTTCAGGATCCACGGCCTTTAGAGCCTCAAATGGGCATCTCCTAAACCACATGGAACACCAGCTGAATGCACCAACAATAGAAACTGTTTCGACCTACTGTACTGCTTCTGAACGGTTCGCGTATAAATAGATCCACTTGGTCAAATGCATCGGTTTCGTCGCATAACGCGCTGAAAGAATGTTCAGGTCACATCGTCTTAAGTGAAACGCTGAATGCCCAAGCGCAAGTGGGCTGAAGATGGTTGAACTCCACAGGTATTGGGGGCTTCCACGTAATGTGCCGTGATCTGCCTGCAGCATGGATTTGATAAAGATAGAAGGCCTGTAGTGAAGCCATATTGAGTGGCTGGGTTGTGCGACAAACGATGAGAAATGGTAAGGGAGAGAGCCACTCTCGATCGCTGATGGATTCCGAAGTGACATCAAAATACTTTACGTAGGGCGACCCCTCGTAAGGCTGTGCCTTGAGACAAACCGGGAGGCACCCCAGGGCCAGATTGAGATGGGGACCGTGAATCCGGATGGAAGAATTTGGCATAGGTCAGGCTCAGCAGAATGGAGAAAACGGGGGCAAGAAATCCACTGTGTCGTCATAACATCGCGAAGAAAATGGATGGAGATCTTTGAAGAGATCAGGCGATGGGGCCGAGGAAGATGAAGCCCACTCTGTGAAAGTCCGTGAGATGCCACAAGCTCAGTGCAAGATTCCGTACAAAATAGTTTAATATGCCGTATCATGGCCCAAATCTCTGCAGGATAGAACCGACGCTGGGGTTCAGCTCAGTGGATTGAATCCTGACAAGCAGCTAGCTTGGAGTGGAAAACTTCGATAAATGTTCCAATTGTTCTGTGCAATGACCCCTTGCCGATTCAGTGGGGAGCCATGCACCGAAGGATGGCCTTGATGCAAGTCTGCATCTCCGAAAAAAGCAAGACATTGTGAGTTCGTTTTTCGTTACATTTTCGAACAACGTCACAAAAAGAAACGAGAGGCGCTTGAGGCTTGAAGCTAAGAGATTTCATACATGAACTCGTTTAGAGCCACGAACGAGTGGAAAATGCGAGGGAGAAAAGCCATCTAGAGCTTAGCCTGATTCAGCTTAGATCAAACATGACGCTAAAGTATAGAACGGCGAAAATGGTATAGTGAGGGCAGTGACTTCGCGTCCGTTGTGATTAGCCCAGTATCATTGTCTGACAGTCTGACGGCGTGTGGATACTGGACTTGGTTCTCCAACACTTCGGCTTAACAGAGAGGCGGCTTTCGCCCCCTGTCATTTGAAGAGCCACTGAGCTTTGCCCAGTTTAGAAAGGCGACCCGCAGCCAAAGGACAAATGGCCTCGACCTTCCTTTCAGTTAGGATCCTCTTTTGCGAGGCGAGCGGTCCCTCCTCTCCTCGTCTCACCAGTCAACCCACCCTTACGACTTACGAAGTACATACAGAGTCGACTGACCGCACATAAGATTACGTTATCGTCAGAGGTGAACAAGCTGAGACCCATAAATAAGTGCCGCTGAGGAAATTGAGACAGAAGCCGATAGCCAAGTCGACACCAACTGGGTGAAAGCTACCGATCGATCGACCAACTGACCCAAACACCGCGCTTCGCTGTCTCTCTCCAATTATTACCGCGCCTCTTTTTTTGTTTGCTTTGTGTTTCCCGCCTGTTCCCCTCTAACGGCATTCCCTTCCGTTCTCTGTGTTTTACCCCACGGGCCGAGTTCAGGACACTGCTCGATTCCCCTCCAATCCGACGCTCGCTCGATCCATCACGAAGGCCTCCCAAGGTCCCGAGATACATACCACTCCCCGGCAGAAAGTCGCACCAATGTCTGGCCTGGACGTACCTGAAGTCGCCGCCGCCTACGATGCGGTGCGTTCTGATAAGGACGAGACCAACTGGCTGCTCATCTCGCATGCCGCTGCCGTGGGCGACAAGCTGAAGCTGGCACAGACCGGCACAGGGGGCATCTCGGAACTGGTGTCACATCTGGACGACAGTCAGGTGCAGTACGGCTACGTGCGTGTTGAGTACGCCAACGACAAGGAGAGCACGAGAGTCAAGTTCGTGCTCATTATCTGGATTGGTGAGAACGTCAAGGTGATGCGCAAGGCTCGCGTCAGCATCGAGAGCGGGGAGGTCAAGCGCGTGCTGTCCCATCACAGCATTGCCATTACCTTCAATGACAAGTCGGACGTGGATGAGCAGGATATTATCTCCCGACTGAGGAAGGCCGGTGGTGCCGACTACAACGGCGGACGAGGATAATAGCTATACCTCTACCAATAGACCTATAGAGAGACCTGGTAGCCCGGGAGTTTGGGGAGCGGTTCTGCATGGTTTTGGCATTGCTATTGCATGATCTGGCATTGGCATGGGCGTCATTTTTTTCGGCTTTGGGATGATAGAGATACGCCATCAACATTCACCTACCCAATGCTTGTAATTGTGGTTCCGGTGGTGAGTCTCGCCCAAAGCACTACCGAGACCACCATTATGGCAAGGGTACCGTAGACAGAAGAGAGCACAGGCAAGCAAAAAGGCACGCGACAAGTTCACGATACTGCTATCTACGTACCCTTCTCGCTTCCCTTGAACTGCCTCCGGAGAACTCACGGACTCGGAACCATGCGGACGACCCCGGGAGTCCGACAAGGGCCCAGATTGCAAACCCCTCGGTGACCATTCGGATGCCCTGCCCTGACCCTTATAACCAATGATCCATGTTCAAAGCCTGAACCAACCAATTATTAAAACAAAGTTTGATGGCCTGACGATTTCCACAGGTCGGGTCATCCACCAGTAACTAACCACAGCATTGTCATCGCGGTACCTCCATTATTTGTCTCCAGTTCTCCCCCCATCCCCATCCCTATGCCCCCTCCCCCGTTGTCTAGTTATCACCCCGATATCCTCACCTCTTTGACCCCCTGCTTTCATTTCAGTTCTGCATTCTTTTAATCCATGTGAATTCATGGCCTGGACCCTTGGAAAAACAATGCTCCATCGTAAAACTTGTGTGGCGAGTTCCCCTCTTTGCCGCAGCCCCCCCATTCTGTCCCACTTCTGCCCCCCCCCCAGGTGAGACCCAGCATCATTACTCGCACACTTTACTGGTACTCTACAGGTTTCCTCACCTGCAGCAGTTCTTTACCACGTAGGTCGACGCTCAGCTAACGCAGGGACCAACAACAGATGCAGGAAAACGCCCCTTGCCACGCTTGGCCACCGCGGTATTAATCGCCTTCCGGTTTGAGCTAATAGCCCCGATCGGCCTGGCCGCTTGGTGCACCACCCACTCTCCCCGTCCAGTCAAATCTTCCTATGATATGACGTAGAGATGTAGCTTGGCAGTTTAACATTTGTTCAGGCCTGTTACGTTGCCTAATGATATTATACGCTCGTACTCCCCGTAATCTTTTATGCCCATTCCTGCTTTGCCCTCGGCGCTATTATGTACGTTTCGGGAAGCCCTGAAGCTTCATAGCACACTCCACACACTCCACGCACACTAGTCGGCGTGGCCCATCAGAAGCTTCCGTGTTCCACTGTCGTCCCATGAATGTGAGGTTATATCTCTGGGCATGATCCCCTTTATCGTTTCCCTGTTTGGTGGTCCCTCGTAAGCTTTCCTCATCCATCGTCCTCTGGAATCTCCCGGTCTATGAACAATCTCCCGCTTGCAGCCGCGTCAGGGAAGAATTGCAATCCTTGAGACGAATGTCAACTATACCGTTGACTCGCCACGTGTGATTGACTCCATTATCCCTGTTTACTAGCCGAAGCTTGACATTTGGATCGGTTCTTTTCCCGCTCCCCGGTCACGCCCCCGGTCACGTTCATCGACAAGTTATCTTAAACGACTCCATTCCACTTCTGGTGATTGTCCGTGTCTAGGCCCCGAGTCGATCTGGCATATCTTAATACTCCTCCCCCCCTTCCTGTTTATTCAATTGACAATCCTTTCCCTATTTTATTTCCTTTCCTTCTTCCAACGACGGGGTTTCTTTTATTTATATATTCCTAATTCGACCTCACCTCCGGCACTCGCGGACCGGCCCGTCGTCGCCTCTTACACTGAGCCATCCGCCATCATGGCATCGCCCGACTACAAAGCCGACTCCGGCAGCAACAGCAATGTTGATTACAAGCTAGAGAGCCACCACGACTCCAGCGGCCTTGATTCGGCCGATCAGGAACTTGAGAACCTGGGTTACACACCCGAGCTGTCACGAAACCGCTCGACTCTTCAGGTCGCCTTCATGTCCTTCGTCCTCGCCTCCATTCCTTACGGTCTTGCCACTACTCTATTCTACCCGTTGAACGGCGGTGGTCCCGTCAACGTCATCTGGGGATGGGTCCTCGTCTCTCTCATCATCGTCTGTGTTGCTACGTCCCTCGGTGAAATCACCAGCGTATATCCTACTGCCGGAGGTACTACAATCATTCCCTGTTACTTTATTCCCCGACTCGATTTGCGACTTTCCTCTTCCCCTGGTCCCCTTTTGAAGTGAGTATGTGATTGATCGCGACTCTAGGTGTCTACTACCAAGCATTCATGCTGGCTCCCCCTCGTTGGCGGCGAATTGCTGGCTGGATCTGTGGCTGGATGTACCTCGTTGGTAACATTACCATCACACTCTCTGTGAACTTCGGCACGACCCTGTTCTTTGTCGCCTGTGTCAATGTGTATGAGAGCTCACCCGGCGTCGGTGTCCTCGAGGGAAAGCCTTACCAGGTTTATCTCATCTTTTTGGGTGTCACTCTGTTCGCCACGGCTGTTTCTGCTCTAGGCAACAAGTGGCTTCCCTGGCTTGACGTGAGCTCTCCCACGAATCGTCCCCGTGATTATGATAAACTGACGTGCCTCGAAGACTGCTGCCATTTTCTGGACCTTTGCTGGTGTAATCGCCATCACCATTACCGTCCTGGTCATGGCCAAAGAAGGTCGTCATAGTGCTAAATACGTCTTCACTCACTTTGAAGCCTCCTCAGGATGGCCCGATGGCTGGTCCTTCTGTGTTGGTCTGCTACACGCTGGTTACGCCACTTCCTCGACTGGAATGATCATTTCGTGAGTGCTCTTTAATAATCGTTCCTAATTCCCTTTCTAATGCCCTGGTTTGCACCTAGAATGTGTGAAGAGGTCCAGAAGCCTTCCGTCCAGGTTCCTCGTGCCATGGTCGCTACCATCTTCATCAACACTTTCGCCGGTCTCCTGTTCATGATCCCTCTCATGTTCGTTCTACCCGATATCCAGATCCTCATCGCTCTCGCTTCCGGTCAACCCGTGCCGACCATCTTAAAGAGCGCTGTTGGTTCCTCTGGTGCTGCTTTTGGCCTGCTCTTCCCTATCATGGTCCTTGCCATCATCTGCGGTATTGGCTGCATCACCGCTACCTCACGATGCATCTGGGCCTTTGCTCGAGACGGTGCTGTTCCCGGTGCCAAGTGGTGGATGAAGGTGAACCCCAGCCTTGATGTGCCCTTGAACGCCATGATGCTTAGCATGGCTGTCCAGCTCGCTCTGGGTCTCATCTACTTTGGCAACACCACCGCTTTCAACGCCTTCTCTGGTGTCGGTGTCATCTCCCTGACCGTGGCCTACGCCGTTCCCATTGCCATCAGTCTGTTCACTGGCCGTAAGCAAGTCAAGTCCGGCCAGTTCTACCTTGGAGCTTTTGGAACCGTCTCTAACATCGTTGCCATTGGTACGTCCCCCCCCCCTGATTATGTTGAAACGTCTTACTTACTATTTAGGCTGGTCTTTGCTTGTCGTGCCTCTGTTCTGCATGCCCGCATCCATCCCTGTGACAGCCGCCACTGTCAACTATGCACCTGTTGTCTTCGTTTTTGCGACCCTCGTGTCCGGAATCTGGTACTGGGTCTGGGGACACAAGAATTATGCTGGCCCGCCTACCCACGATGAGTAAGCTAGTTGATTTGGCATTCTTGCTTTGTTTTTCGGTGGCTGCCTATCTTGTACTTGTACGTTTGGTTAGATGGCCTTTGACAAGTACCTGTATGTTGTGCAATGCTTGATACCCCTCATACAGAAAAACTGAAGCCACTTAAGGTTCGGCATATTGATATTTAATTACATACTTGAAAGAAAGAATGCTGCATATGTGACTAAGTCCCCCCTTCCCCCTCGCCGGTAGTGTTAGAGTGACCTTTCGCTGAACACCCCCCGGAATGTCGTGATTGAAATACGACCTTGAATGTGCCATGGAGGTTTGCTTCACGATTGATAATGGATGGATATCTTAGGAGGCAGGCCAAAGTGCATGATGCTACATTCTGGGCTTAGCTAGAATACCGTCCGCCTTAAGCGGGCGTACTTAAAGTAAGCTGACATGTTACAACTCGAATGACGCCTGAAGAAATGCACTTTCAACTTATTCGTCCGAAAGCCGATCACTGGTGTGTACCGAGAACTGCATCCTCCTAACCTAGACCTGTACCCATGGGACACAATCGCACATCTCCTATTCTCACCCCTTTCCGAATCGTCTGCACATCATCTGGCATGGCATGGATTGCATTCTAAGAACATATTTTTCGGATTCCAACTTTTCTGCTCAAGAGAACGAGACTGCTTAGGTGTTATAGTAGGTTGGCTCTTAAATCCTACCTGACTGAAGTCTTCGTTATCAGAACACTGATTCTCAACACTGAACTCGCCCTCAAGCCCGAGACGAGTAAAAACACTATTTGCACGACGACCAAGACGCTCTGAGATGTTTTATATGCCCCCGTGCTTACTCACGATTAGTTGTAGATCCATTGTCTAGTGGATACAAAAGTTTCTGTGTCGACAGCACAAATATCAGGCCCAGCGTGGGATTCACCATCCTCATTCAAGATTAAACTTAACGCGGGGACCGAAACACTATACTGAACCAATACTTCTTCGGTGTCGGTACTCTAAGGAAGCTCCTGAAGGGAAATTACCTGGGAGGGGGGCTATGTTTTGTTGGTCATCGATATATTAATATGAAGGTTTCCCCTCGACCAGATGGGTACTCAGTCATGGAGTTTCTGACCTGCCTGAGAAGCTCTACCAGCTTATTTCTTCTCTACGTATGATTGATGTATACTTTATTACAGCCAAGAGCATTCGTCCCACACAGAAATATGAACAGAGCCGAACATATGGCCCATACATGGAAATGCTACGGATAGATTTATACAGAGACTTATGCGTACTTAGACTACCTTGGATGCTTAATTTCATTCCTCATAGAGGCATTTTCCATCCACATTATAGTCACTAGATAACTTTCACGGAGAATTTCAAGATATGCAACCTGATATCATGAATCTAGAAGATGGCCCGACTGGTGGCGTCTGAAGACCTTGACGCACGACATCCATGATGGAAGTAGAGATCTTACTCGTGCTCAATAATTACATGTCAGTTTTTTTATGAGAACAAGTAAAGCTCCAAATGGCCGTGGCAACTGATAGCTCAAAACGTCTGACCGGTTCATCCACTTCACAGGCTAGGTTGCATCCATTTCCAATCCAACTCAAGACATGCATACGCGTGGTGGCGTGAAAGCGGCGCCACGTCGTAGCGAATACTTACCTCTTTGGTCTGCAAGCCCATTTACCATCCACAATTTTGTCCTAAACTTCGCAGTCGCCACAATGCTATCCCCACTCCGTTTCTACCGTAACGAGAGACATGCAGCGTCGGTTTATTCGAATGTAATGATGATACCCCACAGGGGAAATGGAGGGAGTATTTGGCGCCGAGCATGTTGGCTGGACCGTCGTATTTTCCAACCGGTGTCATGCAAGAAGACGGCGCAATGAAACCATCTTCTCCTCCCTTACTCACTCCGCTTGTATCCCAACTCTAGACACACTAGTGAGGGCGGGAGGACTGAAGGGAGGGAAACCTTCTCCATCTGGACCGTTTCCCTCGGTGCCAGTTCATGCGCGCCACCGTATGCAAGTGTACAGTAGTGTGTATTCATTGCGCGTTACCCTACCTGTCTAGAAAAAAAAAACCTATTGCGGAATTGTCTCCGATGCATCTCAGAGTTCATGTGTAGTAGCCGAGATTTTGTTGGGTGTAGTTCGCCACCGTGGCTGAGGATGTTGGGTGAAGACGACAAGGGGAAGCCGATGAATAGCCCGTAATGTAGTGATTTTTCAACGAAGTCTTCAACATATGGAAATAACTCGTCCTAGTTTCATTTATTGTTGGCTGTGTAACATTATCGGTGACAGCCTGGGTGGCTAAGGAGCACGACGAAACAGGACGAGTATGCATATGCTGTGTAACGCGCAAATGCGTTTTGTCAGAGGGTTGCAAGTCTCGTTGACCGATGGCCAATGGTTTGTAATGCTCGACAGCAGATCTAGACAATTCGGTAGCAATCGGCTCTCTAGTATTTCCACTCTGATACGAGGGGTAGGGAGGAGCTGTTGCCTTGCGGGTGGAGTTCAAAATAACTTCATTGAATGCAAGAGAATGGGTTAGACGAGACAGGGAAGAGAATGTTTTGGATTACGGCCTCTCCTCCGATGACCCCTTTTGAGACATCTCACTTGACACTTCAGAAACTATTTTATTCTCTTTATATTGAGTGGTGTGTTGTCATTGCCTATTCTCCATGCCGTAAAGCTGGAGGGCCTAGTATTGATGGGATTGTAAATCAGGCTATAACAAACTAGCTAGGAATCTCCAGAATGCCTACCCATACTTCAATATACCCGATTGTATTCTAGCCTTGAACGAACGCTCTTTAAACTTGAACCGACATCCGAGGAATTCTCAGTTGATAGTCGTTCCCCCGTGACAGTCTGCACTGGGAGCTCTCCAAAGGAAGAGCAAGAATCCTCTCATATTTACCTACCCAACCCCCTCTCTATGCATACCGGTGTAGCACTGAGTACTTCGACTGCTGCATATAAAACCATCTGGGGCAGTATCTCGAACAATGAAACCTAGAGTATGATGAAATGCCCTAGGATCCTATGCTGTTGCGTGGAGAATGGAGGCGGGTGATCATTGTCCTCCGCATAGGTTGCAGTGGAGGGCTTTCGACTTCTGCATCAATGCTTGAGATTGAAGCCTGCCTTGGTGAATTTGAGGCGTGGCCTCCGAATTACCAGGTCATCTGACCCATTTTCATGCAGCACATGATAAAGGGTCGTTCGTGATGGTGGTGAAGATGACATATCTGTATGAGCTTGACGGATACCCCGGATCACCTCACTCCGAAAGCATCGCGAACTGGACCGGTCAAAGACGCAAAGCTACCTCACAACCGCTTGTGGGATATTTTCAGGACCTCACAGGCCCTCATTAGGCGCGACATATGCGCGTGCATGATACCCAGCGAGGTTATGCGCCTGACAACAAGGTCTGATCCACATCCTTACTCGCCGAGGAGTCGTTAATAAAGAACGGCACAGTACGAAGAGGGATCAACCATTCGGGATGCAACCACAAACCACAACCTTCCTCAACTTCCCCGCGTTTCGCTCATGGATAATGGGAAGCTATCTATCCATGGCGGTGAAGTGGCAGATGATGGAAATGCGACATGAGTCGGGACATCCCGTTACGGCTGTGCTAAACCGCGGAGATGCTCCCGTAATATCTGACTTTCACATCTTCAAGCTAGGGGGCAATTGCAACCCTGATGTCGAGATAATATACTCGTTTTTTGCTTTCATTGCGTAAATCCTCACAGGATCTTAGAATTTACGTAAGGATGAGATAAAGATTCAATACGACAAATATTGCCCCAAATAGCAATCAAAGCGGGACTCACTCTTGATATCAAAATGGGGGCCTTTTTGCCAGGCCTTTTGCTTGACCGGCGCCGTCCATTGACCGGTCGCGCTAATAAGGCTCGGAATCATACCCGGAGCCCAAGGGGGCGGCGACGGCCACTTTTAGATCAGCCTCCTCCTCCGCAATGAGACCAGAAATGGCCTTATGCAGAGCTTGGACTAGCCCTGATGCCTCAATAATGTTTTGAGCTGGGACATCCCATACTTACCAGTGCTACACAAGCTGGCATAACTTACCTTAGTGTATTTGGGAGAAGGAAGCCCCAAGGAAAATTTTGTAGCTACTTAAAACCAGGCCAACAAAGATGACCCAAGCATAATTGACCCTGGTCAAAATGAGGGCAGCACGTAGCTCAATTTCCCCAACTCTGCGCGATGCATACACTAGAAACCGATGGTGACGCGATGACAAGCATGCAAAATACGTCATCCTGACTTCACTGTCATCAGAGGATACGAAGGAAGTCCATAAGCGAGGCTGCTTTGTAGAAGAAATTGGTGGAATAGGAGAGACTATGGCAAAAGGGGACAGATGAAAGAAAAACTATTGCGCGAGCCATGGGTAAGGTGGTAAATTGGAGGATGCGTTCCTGGAATGCCACAGGCCCCAACTATGGCGACTAGGTTTATCTCCCGTGTCAACCATCAGCTCCGGCAACTATCCCCAACAAGTTCATTGGAAAAGAGGGAGGTTACGCCTCCCCGCAAGATGGGTGACCGCAAGGTTTTCTGAATGGAGCAAAGGCAGCACCTTCATTCTTCGCCATCAGGTTAGAAGATGAGCAAGTGGAATGTCACCATCCTGTCCTTATCTTGACCGACTTCGCAAGGGAGGGGAAGGTAAGAGAGGGGGGGGGCTCAAGTACATTGGCGATCGGCGGGGGATATTCAACCACTTGTACCCCATCCTCTTACACCCTCTCATGAAGGGACAGGAAACGCCTCTGCTTCGCAGGTGCCTTAGCTCTCATATGCTTTTGCTTTTGCGCCCTGCTCCGCATTCTCGCCCGCATGGGGTAGCTAGGATTCCAAGCCTCTTGATATCGGGGAACAGGGAACGTGCGAGGCCAAACACCAAACCCCGGACACCGCCTCAAACTTGGGCTTGGACGGACGTCTGGAAGGATGGCTGAGATGCTAGAATTGGCGTTTTTAGCAGATAGTATGGAAGCGGGGGTCCCCTGGGGGGATCTGACCCGTGCGTTGCGTTGGCTTGTGGAGGGGAAGATAGCTCTCACCGGTGTTGCAGCTGTAGTTTACCCCGGGATAGTAATGATTTGATGTTCGGTCATCCTCATATCATTCTGCGTCAAAGGTGCGCCAATGGACTCTAAAGCACACTGTACTGTAACTCGCCATCAAAAAGAACCATGTTCTGCCCACTCTCCTTCGCCCCCCTACAAGTTCATTGCGACTGCAGCTCCATGTTGGCCGAAACAGGGGAAGGTTATTCAAGCGTCCAACGCGGCGACATACTTTTAACTCGGGGCGTGTAGAATAGAAGGCAGACGTGGAGTACAATAGGCGCTGAGCTGAGTAGTACCGTATCTTGTTGCATTTGGGTAAAAAAGAGAGGTAGAGAGAGGTGGGGTAGACAAACAAGGGGGTGATTTCTGCAAAGTCGAGCAAGATAGTGTAACATCCCCAACCTATTTCTAGGAGAAAATGAGGTGGTCCGGGTACTATTTGTGACTTTTAATTCTGGTCTTACAAACAATTGAGGTCTTCATCTGATGGCCGTCGCTGTCATATTACTCCACTAGGTAACCCCGGCTGGGTGGAAGACTTGAAAGGTGTGAGGCTCCCCCCTCCCCACACCGAATGCCAGACAGAGAACAGGTATGTTAACAGAGGTAAAATAAAAACTCAGATAGACCTAGAAGAAGCTATTATTTTTCCATATGCTTGAATATCGATAAGAGGTTGAAGATCCCCAAATTCCATATCGGTCAACCAATCTTTTGCGGGGGATCGCCGAGCAATTCATGCTTCTCTGCTGCCCTCTCCACCCCCCGCTTTCTTAGATAGCGACGCGGCGACGAAAGGCCATTGCCGCTGGCACTACAGACGCAGCGTCGCAGGCGCTTTCTGGCGGGTTAGGCTGGGTCTTGGAGTGGTGGTAGGACTGGAGCTGGAGAGGTTTAGAAACCAGTGCCGCATGGGTTAGTGTTAGAGAGGAGTGTAGGTAGAGCTTTCCCCAGGGTGAGTTGGGAACTAGACTCACTGGAAGCTTTAGGAGGGTGTATCAAGGATTTGGACCGGTGAAAGAAGCTTCCCCATCTCGATCCCAACTAGGAATTAGCAAAAACACAGGATTTCGGGGTCCAGCCTGTACACTCAAGAGCTCTATCATGCATGTGCAAAGGGTCCAGAGAGGCGATATGTGATTGTGTGGTCGTAACTCCTCTTCTGAAGGGGAAATATCAAGAGAAAATCACGAATTGTATGATGAAAAGATGGTGTTATCCCAGTATTACTAGCGCCGGACGATCACGTAAACCTAGAGAGAGGCTTCGTGGCCACTGCCATGTTGAGGTATCCTGCATGATGATCAGGGTCGTCCGTCTCGGGAGTACATCCACTGATTCCCTAGCCTCGAATCTCGAAGCGCACTGGACGATTGTGTGTCTTTGACTAACAGGAACTGAGGGGGAAGTGCGGAATTGTATCGCGAGATTCACATTGAGAATTGGGATTGGATCATGGTATCCCGCGCGCTTGAGCCATCAGATCATGACACATCGCGAGCTCCTCCTCGGATAAAAGATTGGATCCCCTCGTTTCCCTCAGTCCAGAACGACAAAAGGCCCCGCAGAGTCACGGAGATTGAAGCAGATATGCCGCAATCGAGGGCGATTAAGCCTCGTTCGCACTGCGACCGTTACGGAGCTTTGGCGTGGTTTTTTTGGGAAATGGTGCAACGCGATACCACCATCTCAGGACACCAGTGGCGAGAATGGAGGCAGTTGATAGGGAGTTCAAACGCCCTTTTTTTTTTTTGGGAGAGAGAGAGGGAGAGTTTGCACACCGCCCTTATTTACAATAAAAAGACTCTTGAGGCTGGTTGGGCGAAAGAGTTGCTTGGTGGCGGATGTAAGCTGCAACTTGAGAGTGACGGAGGCGATCTAATTGTCGAGGTCCAAATCCTCGACCATGTTAGCAGCAAATCACAACATATCAACTATGAATCTCGGTGAATCGATTGCCTCACCCCTGTACCATGCCTTGGAGGTTCTCCTCCAGGTACGGCCCCTGGTCCCATCATCCCTGTCAGACAAGCAGGGATGTCCACCTTAGTAAAAAGGCAACTTTCCAAGCCAAGAAGCCAACTCAACCAATGAGGGCTGTCAGATGATGGCCGTTTTCGAAGTTGCATCGAGTCACAATGGGCAAAAAGAGGGGCGTCTGCCAGTGCAAGTTCAACCCTTTTTTTCCTTCTGTCTCTCAGTCTGTCTCTAGTGGCGTGCGAAACCCTCCAGGTTGTAAGACACCACCACTTCAGATACGCGGGGGATAAGCGTTGCAAAAGCCTGAGGCTTGTGCGTCGCGGCTCTGATAAGCCGCCTGTGACATGCCATTGCGAGTGGGGAGGCCCGGAGATGCACTGTAGGAGCTGGATGAGAGCTTTATCTCGGCGGGCTCATTGATTTCGGTCTTTTTGAATTGAGTTGACGCGACCGACGACGGCCTCGAACATCCACTTCATTAAAACCCATACTGAATACAGACTGAAAGTAGATTGGCATTTGTCTTGCAACGCCACATCTTCAACTTTCCGACCTCGTTCGGGCTGATTGGCGATACCGATCTGCTGGTTGCAGGTAGTAGCCGCACTTTTCGACTCCGGGACTCCGATGCCGATAAGTAAACAGATCAGGATTTCGTTCTCATGATTGACACACGGTCCCCTCCGCCCACACATGATACGTCGCTTCCCCTCTCTTGCCGGCATCGTGCCTGCGAATCTCATCCGTAGGTACCGCGCCGACCTTACAGGCTACAGTAGCCTTTCACTAGCACAACCCTCCCTCTGCTCATCATACGACAAGGGTGCGCATGGGATGGCGACGGAGGTTGGGAGCTCTGCCGAGACAGCGAGGCGAAAGCGTTAGCGCTAGAGTCAAGATCAGCGAACTGTGTGTCGACCCGCGGTCTCGGTGCCTCCCGCTCTTGGGATGGAGTGTAAGAGTCAAGTTGCCACTATTCGCGAAACAGGCCGAGACGATCATTGAGTTAATTTGAAGTACTATGTGCGAGTGTTTCCTTTAGAATGTATTGGGGGCGAACCACTCCATCTGCGATGGCAATCAGTTGAATAATCGGTTGAATACGACGCCCGTCTGCAAATATCAAGCACGAGATGAATGGCGCAATATGGTATCGAACGTGATTACATGGGTCGAGTCAGATCAGTCACAATTGAAGAAGGAGAAGAGGAGAGAAAAAGAAACTTGAAAGACCCACCCGGGATATTTTGCGCATATTCGTTAACGAGATATGGGCAATATCAAGGTTGACAAAGATAGCCCATTAACTTGGTTATGTTCTGATGCCCCATTGTTGGGAATTTTGGCCATGTTGAGCGGCAGCTCCGAGGAGTTGCAAGGATCTGAGCCCCCACCAGGAAACCAAAAAGATCTGCTTCAGCTACGACGAAAAAAAAAAAAAACAGCGGAGCAGTCGTATCAGAAGCTTACCTGAACAAGGGGGTCAACTGGGCTTGGGACTGGTTGGTGTTGGTTCTGGGCAGTTTGGCAGGGGGATGGGTCACTGCACAGTCAAGGGAGACTAGAAGGCGAAATGTGAGGAGTGGTATTGCAAGATTCCCTTGATGGCGGTAGGGTTATGACTGCAAGTTGAAGCAATTCCCCATCTTTCTTGCAACCTACAACCCATGTCTGCGTATCTGCAGACTGCAGTAAATAAGGGCAAGCTACTGTATTCTGCACATCCTTCCCATCAGATCATGTACATTGCATTGCCGCAACGCAACGGTGCCGATGATTGTATTCGTACTTGGAGAGGTTCCAACCTCCAGCCAACCCGGTCGCAGGACTGCAGCACATTGCATCAGGAGTTGCACTGTACGGCAAACCGGACTTTATACACAGTAGCCAGTTGGTGATATGATAAGCCAAGGCTATGGTGTGCCGAGAACCTCATGATTTTCGGTTTTTAGCGTCCGAGGAGGCGTTTTGGTGTTGTTGTCCCTTGCTGGGGTCCTTTTTGTTTTGTTCTTTACCCATTCGATTCACCAACAACTGCCTTGTGCTTTTTTGGCTCTGGTTAGTGCCCGCCACTTGTTGGAGACCACAAAAAAGGTTCCTGAAGTGAGAAGATTTCGTTCCTCCTTTTTCGTTTACTTGGTCTTGGTATGTCCGAACTTCTCGGTTCTATTAAAGTTAGTTGCCGCCGGTCGGTAGCCAAGGCAAAGGCCTGGGAGGGGAGACAAGAGCAAGAAGAGAAAGAAAAAAAAAACCCCCCAGAAAAACGCTGCCCCACCGATTTAGTCGTTCCAAGATGGTGTTGAGATGAGGGACCACAGAAGTTGGAACAAAATGTCGAAGAAAAACGTAAGGAAGAAGGGGAAAAAAAAGAATAAAAAATCCAAAAAAAAAATCCATAACGGCTGGCAGGGCTTGTGGGGTCGTCTAATCAGACCATGTGAATCCATTGGTTCAATGCAGGTCTTAACATCCCCAATAATGCTCTGCTTCAGCAAAAAAACGGGAAACGAGATGCACAAAAGATGCAGCTACTTTATCGCATGCTTCTCACAGGCCCCCATCGCCGGCACTAAGACGCTTAGGGATAATCCATGAGAGACAAGCGAAAGGGCCACTCCACCATGACAACACCTTAGTAAGGGGCAGTGATGATGATATGATGATTTGATCTGGTCCCGTAATCCGTTCGATGCTTGCCGCCTCCGAACTGGCCAAAAGTCAAGCCCCCGTGGCTCCATCCAGCTGGGGAAAGCATCGTGAGACAGCAAGCACCACTAGATGAGGGAAATCAATCAGCATTCCTCCCCCACAAAGATGGTTTCAGATCAGGTAATCCAGGCCGTCTGTTGCCCTGTCAGACCACTGGTATGGGCTTAACCGAGATGTTTAAAAGAATATGTTGTGTTCAGCTTCATTCTATCACAATGCCAGTCGCAAGATTCTGAGCGAAGCTATAATGTGTGGCTTGACCTTGTCCGAGCTGGCGGGGCTAAGGATGGGCTCAAGGGAGCCAGTCGTGCTACTGGCAAGATGCTAAGCTCAGGAGGACGCTTGTGCAAGCCCAGTGCGAATTCTTCACTTGGGAGGGAGGGGAGGGGAGTGTGCTTCGGGGCGATTGGCTGCAGTGGTGCGTTCGCTTGCTGTGAGATAGTAGCCGCCAAAAGGCCAGGGCCATGAGCGTTGAGATCGCAGGGCCAGGGGTCAGAGAGTGGCTCATCCACTCAACTTGTCCCATCGCACTGACGACGGAGTCCCAGGACAGAGCAAACTTACAAGGCGAAGGAGCTGCGTGCGTTGCAGGGGAACGAAACAGATGAAAGACAGGGCTCAGACTCAGGCTTAGGCCTTGCCTAGATGTTGTACATGCATTTGTCCAGATGCTAACAAAATCCGGAGCATTCCTTCCCCTGGGTAGCCCCCCACGACCAATCCCGGGTTCACAGGCAGGCTTGGTTACCAGGGCAGACATTTTCTGAGACAATCAACCAGCTGTCTTGTCTTGCTTGTCTTGCCTTTGTTTCCCGTTCGCATTTGTTGTACGTACTCAGTAAACTGGTTTAGATCTAGGAACAGCACGCAACCAGGATCCAGGACCAATCCCGTACGCAGTCTCGTGGCTGGCCCCAGGCACAGATCAGTTTGGTGGTGGTGAGACATGGAAGAATGGGCGCGTGGTTTCTACGACGACTACGTCATTGGCAACGTTGGTGGGAACGCCATCATTCGACATGCATGAGGGCTTGCAGAGTACTTTACTGGTAGTGCAGCTTGAAAAATAGGCCAGATGACCTGCAATTCTGATACGGATCTCGTTCTCCATTCATTGAGGTCTCAGGATGGAGAAACCACGATGCAGGTGATTATTCCATGATTATGATTAAAGTGATGCTGATGGCTGACTGATGCTCGGTTGCCTTTGTTGCTTGCTTTTTGAGCTCAGGATGGCGCTGACAAAGTGGACCAGCTTGGCGCGGTCTAACCCTAGAGAATCAACGGATGTTTGTTTGTTAAAGAGATTGCTGGGTAGGTATTTATTTCCCTGAGTGCTTAATGGCTATCCGTGTATCCGTTGGGAAGCGGTTGCTCCGTATTGCGCTGCTTCAAGACCAACCACCCTGTTCTTTGTCTGGTGCAGTTCATAGGGGGCCATCATGACGCTGTTGTACATATGTACAGGAATCCGTACGGAGTAATCTGTACAGATTAACTTGAACGGGGTTGTCGGTGAGGAGAAGCACTTGCCAGGATAACCATGTCCGTCCCTCCATGCACTCACTCTACAGTGCCAGTGCCGTATGCCAGACTGCTGATCCAACTGTTGCATCTTGGTGTAGCGCCGGCAAGTCAACCGGCCTTGTTCAAGCTGATACTTTATGGCGGACTGTCCATGGTGCCGCGACTCGGCGCATCCGGAGCCAGAGAGCAGACAGGTGGCCGTTGTGCACTGTAGTTTGCACTGTATTCAGTTGGGGTGGGCTGTGAGCACTGAGCAGCAAGAGAGCCCCACCTCGCTCAGACTTGAGGTGCTCAACTCCAACAAACAAGCAACTCACACCTCGCTCGCATCACTCTGCTCCCACCTCATGCACAGCATGCGCATCAGATACACAGCTTATTCTGATGTTGTCTGCCCATGTCCGTTCTCGCAGCCATCCATCCGTCATTCACTCCTCATAATGCACGCCAAGACAGCTCAAAAAAGAAACCACCAACAAACACACAAAATACCATCCCCAACATTCCTCCACCCCCCTCCAAAAACCCAGAAACATCCCACGCACACTCCCTCCTCCATGTTCCCACTCCGCCCATGCCCGCCACATCCACCATGCCTATTCCTGCATGTACGAAGCATGCACCTAAAGAGCTCAGACCAGGCGCCACGCCCCGGCTAGTTCCCTTGGTTCACACTCAATCACACTGAAGAATGGAACAAGAAAAAAAATTATGAAAAAAAAAAAACATCACTATGATCTGACTTGCAGGTTGCCGCCTTGGAAGCCACCATGATAGCAACATTACATGCTTGAACCCTTTCGTCTTCACCGTGACGACCAAGGAGAGACATTCTTGTCTGCTTTCAACTCCTTCTAAAACATCGTGTTCCTCTTCATCGCTTGAATTGACTTGTTCTCTAAACATTCTTTTTTTTTCTTCCCCATCTCCTTTGTCGAAACCGTTCCAGCCGCTTGCGTCTCTATCGCCGGCATCGTTCATCATCAATCATAACCATTTCCTATCTGTCATTTCAATCGTCTTTTTTTCCCTTTGTTAGCTTGATCGTAGTTTTATCCACATCATCTTTAATCATCCCACCCTTGCTACAGTCTCTCATTCGGGTTTTTCATACCTCTTTCATTTTTTTCTTCTATCCGTACCCTTGTCACTCTCTTCGAGCTCACCCCTGTATTCTTGCCTGGAACTCTCTCCAAAACTACGAAGTATACGGAGTCGATACAACAAGAAAAAAAAAGGCAGTCTCTTCTCACCCTCTCACACGGACATTTTAACCACCATCACCACCTCCATTACCACCCTCCAATATACAGGCAGAAAATCCTTTTCTTACAGTTACAACACGCCCACCACCCAATGGGCTCCATCTGCAACTAACTACTTTGGGTTCTCATCGCCAAAAAAAAAACAACCCAGGCGCTCTTAGGTTCGTCCACCATCACATCGTTCTGCCCACACTCGAGTCTACACCCCGTCAACAATCGACTATCGCTATCGCTCCACTGGGGCGTCCTTTAGCCAACCCACACCCTACCCAGACTACTATACCACCAAACCCTCCATCCCACCCATCCCGGACTCCCTGACGGCCCATGCCCACGCCTCCGCCTACGCGGCTCACAACCTTGTCCTGCTAGTCGATGCCGCCCAGCCCGGCCGAGTCTTCCAGGACAAGAGCCAGAGTCCGGCCTCAAAACCATCTTTGCCCCCCGCGACTGCCATTGCTCTTGTTTCGCCTCCCTCCCAGCCCTCAGCTGCACACCAGCTTCTTCTTGCTTTGTCAAGATTTCTTGACTTTTCTCTGTTTGATTGCTTGAATTACTGACTTGATCATTTCAGTTTCAGCATCAGCAGCATCTCTTTTTTCACGATTGTCGACGTCTGTCTTATATCCTCTTATCGACCTCTCCCCCCTTCTTCGACACTTCAACCTTAATTGTCGTCGAATACCCTGTTTGCCACACTTCTCTAATCTCAATCGTCCTGTGGTCGTCCTTCCTCACGATCACTTCGTCCTTCTTCGGGTCAATCCACGTGCAAACTCTCTTCACGGCCTGCTCAGTTGCTGGAATATTGCCAGAGCACCTCCCGTGTTGACCGTTTGCTAACTGGATCGCCCCCAACCTTGATTGATGTAAGTTTATCAACGACAATCTCAAATTATCATATCAGCTTCAAGGTCATCGATATTTTGTTGGTTCGAACCCAAAAAAACTTGGCCGCCAAGTTGATCCTCACCCCATATAATTTCACAACTCCACCCGAGTGACTTCATTGATAAGCCAACGAGCTGACCAGTTCCTTCCACAATCACAGATCAGATATTGACAGCATCTTCCTTCTCGCTGTCCTCCCTCTGTATGCATTAAACGATCAGCAACATTATCCCTACAATTACCTTATATTATCTCAACCTGAAGAGATAATTCCTCCCTGTGGACACGCTTCTAGGCAAAGCACCCACGTATCCCCTCTTCCTCCCTTTTCCCCTCCAGACAATCATCACTTGGGAATGCCTTACACGCCCCCATCAAATCGATCTCCAGCTTCCTCGACCTCTACATCGCCTAATGTGAGTCGGCGTTCGTCGCTCCAGACAGGGACAAGGCCCTCGTTACCTCGATCCGCCTCATACCTCCTTAAACACCGACGAACACCATCAGCCCCCCCCCAAATCGACCATGGATCGGTCGGCACACTCACGCCTCAGGGCACCTTCGAAGATTTGAAGAGCATGGTCTCAAACATGGCTTCAATCGTGTCTACCAACGTGCGGCAATCGCCACCTCCTATAACTGACGACCGCACGATGCCCATGGGTGCTATCATCTCTCCTCCTGACTCAGCTTCTTCTGGTAGCGATGATGATGAAAGTTCACCAACGATTCGGGGGAGGAAACTGGAGAAACTTAGAGATGCTGCTAGTCAAATCCAGCAGCAGAGGAAACCATCGCCCCAACGCGACCAGATGGCACGGCTTGGAACGAGTCGCGAGCCGGGCGTCCATTTCAGCTTTAGCACGAGTGCCCTAGGTGATCTAGCCAAGCCCGGCCGAAAACTCGGCCATGTTCGTGCTGTCACCGAGTCCAGCATTCAAGTAACCAAGTCCGTCGATAATTCCTTAACAGGTTCGGAAGAAGAATCGGATTTGGACTTGCAGAAGAAGCCCCAAATGGTACGCAAGAAGTCTGGGGAGTTGGTCCGTCCCGCCTTGCGTCCACCCTCACGACGACGCCCTTCCAGCATGCCAGGCACTCCAATTTTCTCTAAGGCGGTTCACTTCGATTCTCACTTAGAGCATGTACGACATTTCCTCCAGGTCGACCGTCCCTTGGCTGTTAGTGCTGGATCATCGCCTGTTGATAATTACGACAGCGATACAGAGTACCCCTTCCCAGCAGATGACCGATCCGGTATTCGGTCACCCCCTTACGAATGGGAGATTCTCACCTCTAACTTCCCTCAAGATGGCCCTGCTCGCAAGGCTCAGTCCGTTCGTCTCGAGAAGGTGTGGTTGTCCCCAGATCAAAAGTGCCTGCTAGGCTCCGTTGCTGTTAGCAACCTGGCTTTCCAGAAGTGTGTGGTCTGCCGATTCACTCTCGACTACTGGAAGACTACGTCAGAAATTACAGCACAGTATGCCCACGAAATCCGTCCTCATGAGACTCCTCTTGGCCATGATAGGTTTACCTTCTCAATTAAGTTGTCCGACACCGCCAACTTGGAATCGAAGACTTTGTTCTTTTGTATTCGCTATACCGTTAATGGACAGGAGCACTGGGACAACAACTCTTCTCGCAACTTTCAAGTCGACTTCCGCAAGAAGCATCTGCCGCAGAATGGCAAGAATAACTTCCAGGGTGCCAAATCTAGCGGTCTGCCTCGAAGCAACCGTCGCCATCCCTCTTCCAACGTGCCCAGGCCTAAGTCGATGCCTGCAGGCTTCGGTGAATTTGGGGATGATTCTAAGTTCAACTTCGACCAGCCTATCCATGAATATCTCGGCGAATCCGCCTCCAGCTCCTCTGGGCTTCGACTCAAATCTAAGTCGGCTAGCAACCTCGCCAGTGATAACTTCACTAAGGGCCTTGGCTCGCCTAGCGGATTGGCATTCTCCAACCGGTACGATTTTGGGGCATCTCTTACTGCTGCCCGCAAGGCTGCCAGTCAACCACCCAAGGACAAAGATGGGCTGTACATGAAGCCTAATGTTAGAGCCAAATCCTCATCCGGGCCATCGACTCCACCTCCCGTATCTGCTCCTCCACAGGCAACCAACCAGCAATCTGCTCCTGGTTCACCATCAACTCCAACCTTGCCTAGTTCATCATACGAAGAGCTCGTCAATAAGTACTGCTTTGTACGTACCCCCGACACTCATAATCACAACACCTTACATCTCCGTATCACGATCCCAGGCCAAGAAGGATCTCCCTCATCTCCCCTAGCTCGCGTGGATGGCATCACAACTCCTCAACAAAATTGTGGATAAGAGATGGTTGCTGACAGTGTTTGGTTTTTGCAGTTTGGTTCTAAGCAGTCGAGCCCAACCCTCAAGGATGGCACGATGACCACTGGGCGATTTGATGGAGCTGATAGCGACAAAGGGTCGCCGAAGCCATCCGCTGGTCACTTTCATCCTCAACATGCTGGGCTTGCTACTCACCACGCCCTCCAAGGCGTCACATTTCGACCGACCAACTATAGTACGACACCACTCGCATCGCCATCTAAGGATATCCCTCTCATTGGGGAAGGGAGCACCGTTTCGACACCCAGGTCATCCGGTGCGAGGTCAGCACCCCCAGCCTTCGCAGCATTTGACGATACAACACCCAATGAATCGTCCTATCATCTTCAACCATCAATGATGATAGATCGATTTCCTTGGTCTGGGGATGCTCATGCCGCTACAGCCATCCGAGGATAGAAATTGGCTGATGATTGTGGGCTGGCTAAAACATACCGGGTCTCGACAACTTCAACAGTCACATTGCTTCGCCGGCCCACGTATAGGTTGATAACACTCGACAATCCCGGCATGCCAGATTACCATGTTAGGGTAGAGACATTTCCACCTGTTCACTAGTACACACCCTGCTTGTTTGATTCAAGATAGCAAACCATTTGATTCGTTTCGAAATTAGGATCGAACCTTTTTTCTTGTTTTATTTATGCTGGTTTGGCGTTTCGGGCATCTGGGCTTTCGCAGCCAAGGATCGCGGAAAGATATTCGCACGCGGAGTTTGGGGAAGCCTTGTTTTCGCTTTGCTTGGGTCCTTCATCTCTCTTTATAATTATCGCTTATGAGCCATCAACATGTTTGCGGCTCACCCGTTGATCGGCTGAGCAAGGTTGAATATGGCTTGGGTTTGTGGACGTGGTATCTGGGCAACGCATCTCGGGAATGGTCTCTAAGGCTTTAGAGTCGGGGGCGTTGCAGGATCTTGCACGTCGAATCACCATACGTTTTTAGCGCGCCGGCGAATGGATGGGCGCAGAGAAGGGGTCAGGATGGATCAAAAGTGACTTTTCCCATGGGATACACAGGAGGGGAATTATTTGGGACAGATATAGGTTATACAAATGCCAGAATGCGATTGCTGCATGACTAGATTTATTTCCTCTCGCTAGTGATAATTGCCTCGTCGTGATTTTCGGGGGGGGGGGGGGGGGGGGGGGGGGGGGGGGGGGGGGGGGGGGGGGGGGGGGGGGGGGGGGGGGGGGGGGGGG